>CM063247.1:13614314-13797067 GCA_032158295.1 Pycnopodia helianthoides | reverse complement strand
ACTAATCTCATCTTAAGGGTTGTTTACACAAGGCTAAAGGGATGATTCACTTTTCCCCTACACACAATTTTTCCCTTTTCCCCCTTTCATAAAGCTGAATTACACCTTAAAGACACTGGACACAAAAAAGTCAAAGACCAGTCTTCTCACTTGGTGTATCTCAACATATAGGGATAAAATAACAAACCTTTTAAAAACTTGACTAAATTTGGTCTTTGAATTTTGCGGGGATAACTATGAAAGAAAAAACACCCTTGTCACACAAGTTGTGTGCTTTCAGATGGTTGATTACGAGACCTAAAAATCTAATTCTGAGGTCTCGAAGTCAAATTATTGGAAAAAATTTAAAACTTTTTTCCAAAAACTTGCCCACTTCAGGGGGACCCTTTTCTCAAAATGTTTTATACTGTCAACCTCCCCCATTACTCTTTAAACCAAATAAGGTTTTATGCTAATAATTATTTTGAGTAATTCCCAAAAGTGCCCCACTGCCTCAAAAACCCAATACATGTGCTAATGATGAACCCTGATGCATTGTGGGAGTAAAAGTAACTATTAAAGCCTGCCCTCTTTAGAAACTTGTGCTTTTAGAAGAGTTAAACTGCCTCTTTTGACTTGAAAAGGACAGTCTACAATTACCATTGTACACAGTGTATTGGGCAAGGTAATACGCGTTTCATTGGTAACACGCGTTACAAGTAACACGCGTTACAATTTTTAAAGGTTCATTGTGAAGTGTTGGTTAAGAATGTATCTAAATTTTTACTATTTTTACATGAGCCCCTACTATGTAAGGAGGAAAATTATAAAAAGGTATTAACACGCGTTACACTCTCTGAGAGTACCTCAAACCAAGTATTGATACAAGTGCACATTGAGTTGTATCACAATTTTACATGCTGTTTCTAAAAGAACACTACCCATACTTATTTACATTGAAATATTTTTTAAGAAGATTGATCCTGACCCTTAAAATAGGGCAAATTGGTAAAATCATAAAAAACGCTACTTTTTCCCCATCAAAGTGCAAAAAAAATGGTTTCTTAACTCCTTCATGTAAAAAAAAAATTGTGAATATATGCATCTAGACTAATGTTTTTGCTGTGTTATGCAATTTAGGCCATTTTGCACTGTGGTGCTGTATTTTTACTCGTTAAAAAACTCCAAATTAACATCCACTGAGAGTGTTGTTACTATTGTGAGCCAACATTGAAAAAGTTTGACTAGCAAACAAAATTAGAGTCAGCAGCCTAACAGTAGAGAAACACATTGGCATTCTACTTTCAGTTAACACTGTGAAATACAAAGATAAACAACTGACCAATGGCAAATGAGTCTAGATATTGTCTGATTTATTGGTCCACAGTCTCTGACCTTGTCACTGGTGGGTTAATCCCCCATGTCCCCTTAAATTTCCCCTTATCTATAGACCATGTAACATGTGGATGACATCACATGTTCACAAAAGAGCAACAGAGCCAGGCTTCGGTTGTACACAGCCCACAACTTGTTTCAGCAGTTATTTTTGTAAGTCTTGAATTTGTGTAGTAGTATCTTGCCTGCTAGAAGGTCACTCTTTTTGTAAATAAAGTGGTTGTCCAAAAAAAGCTGTGAGTGTTGTGCAACCAGTTCATTTGATAGCTCCATGATTTGACAAAGTTTTTGAAGGATGGAAAAGTGAACGCTGAAATACAGAATAATGCATTTTTAGAAGTGACAAGTTAAGCAACAAGTTCAGGAAAGATCAATCTCTGCAGCATTGGTGCAGCTTTGAAGGAGGATTGCCACAAACAGGTATACTGCAGAAAAGTTGGTCTTCTTCAAACGACTGTCTTAACTGAAGAGAGCAAGAGACTATTAAAGTAGAGATGTTCTGTGGACATATTCTCAAGGAACAAACAGAGCACCACCGTGCATAATGGCCTAAATTGCATAACACAGCAAAAATGTTAGTCTAAGCGTATGATTCACAATTTGTTTTACATGAAGGAGCTAAGAAACATTTTTTTTCTTCTCACATACATTTAAGGAGGACTGGATACAAAGTATTATTGGGAAAAATGGGTAAATATGTCAGTAATGTCCAATGTTGTCTAATAATTAGGGCCTACTTGAAAACTGCGTTTTGGGACATTTTTACAGTCGGACCCATGTTCAGACCCCTGCCAAATATCCATCAAAGGTTGGATTGGTCTATCCTTATATCAGGTCTCACATATGCAACTAGTTTATAACCAAATGAAATATAAAAGCAATCAGTCATTTCACATAGGCACTAGGGGGGGGGTCTCAAAAATGACAAAAAGTCATTGCGCAAAATACTAGGTGTACTCAAATAAAAATCTGACCATGAAGGAGTACAGAAACCATTTTTTTTTTTTACATTTATAAGTAGACTGGGGACAAAGTATTATAGGACAAAATTGATAAATCTGTCAGTAATGTCCCCATTTGTCAAAAAACCACTTGAAAACAGCACTTTTGGGCGTTTTTTAAGTTGGAGGCATACTAAGACCCCTGCCAAATACCCATCAAAGGTGTGATTGGTCTATCCTCATAATATGTCACACATATGCACCTAGTTTATACCCAAATGAAATATAAAAGCAATCAGACATTTCACATAGACACTAGGGGGTCTCAAAAATGACAAAAAGTCATTGCGCATGCCAAAATGTAGGTTTTTAAAGACCTAACCCTTGATGTGCAAATGAGCTGTGCTACTTTTGACAGTAGATTCTAGTTGATGGGATACCAGATACCCTGTATATTAATTTGTAGCTACATATCTTCTCTCCTATTGTAGATATACATGTAGGCCTCTAAAAATGCTAAAAAACACAAAATATCAATTTGAAGGGGCGGGGCTTAATTTTTAGGGGGTCATATCTCAGAAATGCCAAGGAGTAGGACTCTAAAATATTTGTGTGTGTTCAAGGCACCCATAGGGGATTGTTTTAAAAAAAATTAGCGAAATCTGAGACGGAGCCTGCCGACCCATCAGGTGAGTTGGCACGGAATGACCTAAGTTGGTTTTATAATAGACTCAAATAATGTCACCCATGGATTAAAATAATTGTTATTTGTGTAGCCCCATGAATAGGGCCTATCCACTCCGTATCCTTGGCCCTAGCACCACTGCAAACCTGATTCTTTCGCCCTATGATATTTTTAATCTGCAAAGATCTAGATCGTGAAACTTACCGATCGAATGCTATGTAATTTCTAGGACTGTTGGAATTTGTTTCAAAAACATCACACATTTGTGGTGAAAATTAAATGATTTTTGAGAGTGAACTTTTAAAACGATCTCAATGATCTTGTTTACTTGCATTCACGGCGTCTGCGAGTAAATTAGTCTGGTACCAACTCAATCGTAGCAATTGATTGTATCGTTTTTCTAATGTTGTTGAAGGAGCCCGACAGAACCAATTTTTTGAACCCAAACATTTCGATCCCGTCGTACAGTAACGCTGAAAAGCACTTTTTAACGTAATTAGAGAACATGTGTCAAAATAAGCAAGTTGTCAAGATCGTTGAGACAATTCTAAATTATTAACTCTCGAAAATCGATTGATTTTCACCCCCAAAATTGTGATGTTTTTGAAACAAATTTTAGCAGTCCGGCTAAGTACATCAGTAAGTTTCACGATCTAGATCTTTGCAGGTTAAAAATACCATAGGGCAAAAGAATAGGTTTGCAGTGGTGCAAGGGCCAAGATACAGAGTGGATTGGCCCTATTCATGGGGCTATTATTTGAGGAACATCAAAAGTGTACTTTAAGAGTCACTGCCTGTAAGAATGTACCAAGTGGTGATTCATGGGTTCTCAGATCTTCTTCTAAAAAATCAGAGTCATACATCATCATACCAAACTAATATATCCAAAATTTTAGCTTGCTGACTGTTTCGGTTTGGGCGTAATAAATTAAAAAAAGGACCCTCATAAAACGAAAAGAACATTCCAAGTAAACAGAAAAACGTGCGCCAAGCTCGTCCCAACAAGAGTAAAACATTTTGTTTAACCTCACGTGGGGCTCATTACAAAAGTAAACAAAAACGAACAGCGCCCTCGTGCCAATTTCAACGCCTTATAACTCGATGCGCCTTTAAGATCCCATGAAATAATTAAGTTCTGATGAAAGATCTAACAGCCCTTTAACAAATTTAAGTGCAAAGTGGGTGGGATCTTGTTGGCGCAGAGAGATAATTGAGGTCAAAGGTCAGGTTTTACAAATTTCTTGCGTTTTTGCACCTCCGTAACCTCGCGCGCCAACATCAGAAAACTTTTTAAATGACAACCAAGCATTGGCATTTCATGCATATTAGCCTAGAATTGGCACAACGTGCACTTTTCTCATTCATGTAAATAGCTGCGCCAACAAGATCCCAACAATGTTTTCTTGTATTTGGTTAAGTCTAGTGTTCCTAAACAGATTTAAATTGAAAAATAATTGGGATCATGTTGGCGCACAAATATAATATAGGTCAAAGGTCATACCTAACTACAAATTTTTACTATTTCGCGCAATTTTGCGTCTTCAAGAAATGCACGCGCCAATGTGATCCCATTAAATTGTCTGCATTTTATGATTATAGGTTCTCAGCAACACATACAAAGCAAAAACCAAATGGGATTTGTATGGCGCTAAGAAATATTACAGGTCATAAATAATACAAGTTCAGATGAAAGAACTTGCAGACCTAAAACCAATTTAAGTGCAAAGTGGGTGGGATCTTGTCGACGCAGAGAGATAATTGAGGTCAAAGGTCAAATTTCTTGCATTTTCGCACCTCCGTAACATCGTGCGCCAACATCAGAAAACTTTTATCTGTATGGCGCTAAAAGATATATTACAGGTCAAAGGTCACAACAGCATGTTGTTACTTCGTGCATATCATGTAATGTTGTACAATTGTTAAGAGTTGTTTTACTTGGAACTAATGTTAACAATCGTACAACACTACATGAATGGCACGAGGGCACTGTTCGTGACGCGCCAACAAGATCCAAATTTTTCTTTTTTCACAATGATTTTCACAAATTGTTTTCTTATTACACACAATTGTTGATACACACGCTGCGCTGCCATTATCCCACCGTGTTATGAGAATATAAGGCACTCATCAATAAAAGTATTGTCTGGTTTTTAGGCAAGTACATTGTAAACTGCAAGTGTAAGATGCACAAAACACCAACCCCAACTTGCCAACGTAAGCAAATACACCAAAAACACATCCATATCGGAAACAAACCTTACTACTCAAAGATATATACAACAGGATGAATGTGTTTAGGTAGGTCTACTTTGATGCACTTGGACTTCTTTACTAAGTAACACTTTTGGGGCAATTCCATGAAGAAGTGGACATGACCTCAAAATTTTAAATTTTGTTTTTTTAGTAAAAATTAGGCTTACATGGTAGCAAATACATCAAAGCTTCAGGAAAAAATGGTTTCAATATCATGTCTTTGCAGGAAAGATACAAAAAAACGAATTTTGTGCCAACAATGTTTTATCATGAAATTATGTGTAAAAAAGTTGTACAACTTCAATTTACTACTGAATGGGGAAGATTCCAGTGTATCAAATCAATCTAATCATATTAATGTATTGATTGAACCTACACAATGGCTGCAATAGCCAAAATTTGTGATTGTGATAGATTCAGACCATCAATCTGTGAAACTTGTACCCCATTAAAGCCTATGTAACGTAACTAACCAAAACTTCCAATTGTTTTCGCCTCTAGAGAAGGCATTTAATTAAAACTTTGATATCTTGATTTTTTCCTCCTTTGTACAATCCTTAATTGAAATAAGGAAAGAAAAATCATAAAAATTGTAACATGTGGAAAATAGAAGCAGTCAAAACCTGTAACATAACTAACCATGTAACGTAACTAACCGGGGTGTAACATAACTAACCAACATAAAGACTATTAAGATGCTGTTAAGTTGACACAAGCACAAGTTTTCAGCCATGTTGTAAAGTTTAAAGAACAGAGGGCAGTATGATAGGGTAAACTGGGGTAAAAACGCCCGTTTTTTAAGTTTTAGTTAAATATCTCAGAACTTTTTGGAGACACAGAGAAATTAATGTGTGGTTTTATCCATTACATATCTCCTCTATTGTGTGCAAATATGAAATTATAGTCACTATGTTGAAAAAGTGAAATTTTCCACCCTTTTTGGATGGAAGTTTGGCGGGCGTTTTTACCCGGGTCTCGGGGTAAAAACGCCCGCCCGCCCAGAGGTCGCTATATGACAGGTTTCTTTTGTAATGGAATCATATTTATTAAATTAATTCAATATTGAGGGATACTACATTAACTGCAAACAACTTTTCAAACACAGTTGGTTCATTATAACTACAAACTCAATCATTTTAAACCGATAACTTTATGTGGTATGTTGAAACATTAGCATTCATAATTCACGCACAATAAACTTGAACACTTATTTTATGTACCAACTTAGAAAGGTCTAAGGTTAACTCCAGCAAGGCTTCATTGGTCTGAGGAAATCATCCCAGAAGCTCCTGGTGCTGATTTCACAAAGCACTAAGATTCATCTTAAGATGAGTTGTCAGTAATACCACAGTGATTTTTAGTGTGACATCACACCTAGCTTAGCAAGTAAGATGTGCATTTAAGCTCGTGAATGTACATTGACGGTAAGAGAGAGATTTTGTCACATGACCGCAGTGGGATGACTATTGACTACACAACACACATAAACAGGAATAGGCCTACTGGTGTAACAGAAACAGTCAATTGGAAAGAGATGAGAGCACACAGGACATCAAGAGATGAACAACGAAGAGGGTGACAAGGGGGGGGGGGGGGTAGAGGGAAGGAGCTGGTATGACCACAAGAGGTTGGAAACACAAAACAATACCAAAGGTGGGAAGGGGGTTAGTTAGTTAATGAGGCAGACTAAAAATGTGTATATCTGTGGGGATAAGGAGAAGGCAAAGACAAAAGGTTATTAGCCGTTTCTTTTTGGATGTTCAGACCAATGGGGTTGAATGATCTGGATGCACTTTATCCACAGTTTCTCCCTACTCAGGCGAACAGTTTCTCTGTTGTTACCTAGTGCCTTAATGCCCTGTGAAATCATGGCAGAAATAGTCCTATTCATGAAGTTATAATATTTAGGCCCAATCATTCAACATAATCTTTTAATGCCGTTTGCAGTGGTACTTAGCATGAAGGAAAGTTATTTGTGAAAAAAATCAAATGCGTCACAATAAACTTTGCAAATTTTAACTGAACCTTAACCTAATTGATCAAACCTGAATAAAAAAATATAAGAAATACAGAGTTTTATATATAATAGGCTTCTAATAGTGAATATAAATTTAAAATATGGCTGTTAGTTACTAATATTGAGGTTTTTTTTAAGATTAATGAGGCTTTAATGGAGTTCGATGTTAAGGATGCTACTGGGCGTTTTTACCCCGAGGTACTTGATTTATCCTGGGGTAAAAACGCCCACTTACAAAACAATGTTAAGCAAATATTAAAATTGATTTTAATATTTTGATCATTTATTATTGTGTAGTTAACCCATCTTAACAAATATCAACTAAAGAATAATAAAAAAATAAAACAATGTGCTGTTTTTATTTTATTTTAAGTGAAATACGTTAAACCTTCGACAGTCATTTTTCAAAACTTTTTTTTCAGAATTTTTTTTAACAGCACCCATGCACCCTTAAAATATGTTAATGAGTTTAATTATTCTTTTCATGTTTTTTGCCATGCATAGTACCTATTAGAAATATATTTCATTTAGTAATTCTATGTGTCTTTTTTTACGAGCAATGGAAACAAGTCAAGTGGGCGTTTTTACCCCATGGGCGTTTTTACCCCAGTTTACCCTACTATTCTTTTACCCACAATTCAACTTAAAAAACATGGTTTGTTTGCCATGTGCCTCATATTGTCTGTATGCATGTATGCAAGATACATGCGCAACAAGCCTGTCCTACAAAAGTTCAGCTACATGTACTTCAACTTTTGTGGTGAGAAAATTTGGGTAAGTTTTATGACAATATAATAACATGGTATAATCCATCTGAATTTTATTACATTTTTAAAGGGTTATCCTAAAGTTGTATTTCTCTACCAAACTAAATTAATGGGAGTTTGTAAATTAATGTGATGGGTGGAACAGATTTTATGTTCAGTGCTGTATACATAAATTCTTACACTGTTTATATCAAGTATGAATAGAAGCTGCAATTTTCTAAAATTTTGATTGACTTTGTTCCTTATGTTAATGTCCATAGATCCACACAACCTAACAAAGGATAACATCACCACTGATGATGACGGTGCTGAGGTACCATCTACTAGCTACCCCAATGATGATCCAAGCAGTGTGGAGTCAATTCAGATAGGAGACTGGTACATGGTAGAGTATGAATGGCACAGATTTCCTGGAGAAGTGGTTGCTGTTGAAAGTGGAGAGTTCTAAGTGTCTGTGATGAAGCATGCAGGCAATTATTGGAAATGGCCCACTCAAAAAGATTGTATCTTCTATACAAAGGACAAAATTATTTTGAAACTAGATGCGCCAGAAGTTGTCAACAATCGCAGGCATTTCAAATTTTCTGATGAACTTTAAGATTAGCATCCATGACCAAGAGTCAAGACATGGATTTCATTTGAAATAACCTTTCTATTGTTTTGTTTTCTTTGGTATCTATGTAGTAAGAGAAATTAACTTAGTTTTTTGTTATTTTTTTCTCATAAAATACTGCATAGCTTATGAGTGTAAAGAAAAAAGTTTGAATGTTAAAGACATTAACATTTTGTACATACTGTATTACAAAATATTACTTTTTTCCATTGTTTTTTGCTTAATTGATCTGGATATGTTGTAGTAGTGCATATTAGTCACTGATATAGACCAGATTAGAGCTGTGAGTGATATAAAAAGGGATTATCACAAATAATATTAGTCAAGGACAAAGTGTAACGTAACTAACTGTAACGTAACTAACCATGATTTTTGGGCAATGCTTGAAACTGATCAGAGTTATTTTATTAATTTTTCTACCAAAACACTTGCTAGTACCCATGTAGGTATAGAAATAGTAAAGTTTGTTTCAGCTGTATCCTGTTTGAGGAAACTTTTTGTTCAAAGACATGCTTTTTTTTTCCGAGTCCCTTTTTTGTAACGTAACTAACCAAAATTAAACTGATCATAACAACTGAATAAACGTGTCTAAAAGTTTGTATTTTTTTTGTATAATAGGTCTAGGCAAGATGTATCCATGGTACAAAAAATGGAGACTTGATAGGCTTTCATATTCATATTGGAAACCACAGAGCTGTGCTATGCAGCTAAAAGTGTAACGAAACTAACCATGGAATTGCCCTTTGGACACATGTACAATAAGATTCTGGTTTGACATTTGACCTCTAATATTTTTAAGTGTCATGCAAATCCCACGCTGTTTTGCTCTTTCAGTTAGGCATCTACATTATCATAAAACAATGAAAAGTTATTTTTATATTAATGGTGCAAAAACGCCTGAAATGGAACAAATGTAGTTTAGTACGACCTATGACCTTTATTATATTTGTGCGCCAACATGATCCCAATTAGTTTTTAATTGAATCTGTTGAGGAGCACTAAACTAAACCAAATACAAGAGAACAATGATGGGATCTTGTTGGCGCAGGTATAACAAGAATGAGAAAAGTGCATGTTTTGCCGTCTGAAAGCCAATTTTAGGCTAATAGGCCTATGTGTGAAATGGCCAGTACTTAAAGAACTTTCAAAAATGCATTTGAAGTCATGGACTGAAAATATAATTTTGTTTATACATTGTAATGTCTTTAATTTTATAATCGTTTATCATTACTGTAAACATCCATGGACATTTCAGGTGCTTTTGAAATGGCTGAAAGAAACCCTGCAGTAAAGATTGTTTTTATTTGTTTTTATTTATTGTTTATTTGTTTAAGAGCCACTGCCTGTAAGAATGTACCAAGTGGTGATTCATGGGTTCTCAGATTTTCTTCTAAAAAATCAAAGTGATACATCATCATACCAAACTAATATATCCAAAATTGTAGCTTGCTGACTGTTTCGGTTTGGGCGTAATAAATTATCAAAGTTTCAGCCAAAGGACCCTCGTAAAACGAAGAGTACATTCCAAGTAAACAGAAAAACGTGCTCCAAGCTCGTCCCAACAAGAGTAAAACATTTTGTTTGACGAACAGCGCCCTCGTGCCAATTTCAACGCCTTATAACTCGATGCGCCTTTAAGATCCCATGAAATAATTAAGTTCTGATGAAAGATCTAACAGCCCTCAAACAAATTTAAGTGCAAAGTGGGTGGGATCTTCTTGGCGCAGAGATAATTGAGGTCAAAGGTCAAATTTTACAAATTTCTTGCGTTTTCGCAACTCCGTAACCTCGCGCGCCAACATCAGAAAACTTTTAAAATGACAACCAGGTGTAGGAACAGTCCTCCTCTAATGACAAATGAAAAAAGAATCTTGGGATCTCTACAATTTGCATGTCAAAAGATTTTTTGAAATTTTTCTAAGCATTGGCATTCCGTGCATATTAGCCTAGAATTTGCACAACTTGCACATTTCTCATTATTGTAAATACCTGCGCCAACAAGATCCCAACAATGTTTTCTTGTATTTGGTTTAGTCTAGTGTTCCTAAACAGATTTAAATTGAAAAATACTTGGGATCATGTTGGCGCACAAATATAATATAGGTCAAATGTCACACGTAACTACAAATTTTTACTATTTCGCGCAATTTTGCTCGTCAAGAAATGCACGCGCCAATATGATCCCATTAAATTGTCTGCATTTTATGATTATATAGGTTCTCAGCAACACATAAAAAGCAAAAACCAAATGGGATTTGTATGGCGCTCAAAAATATTACAGGTCAAAGGTCACAACAGCATGTTGTTACTTTGTGCATATCATGTAGTGTTGTACGATTGTATTCCAAGTAAAACAACTTTTTCAAACAATTCAATCAATTATTTCAAAAGGTTTTATCTCTAGATATGCATGTATTTTCTGGTTTTATCAAGACTCAGAATTAGTGGCAAAAAAGAACAAATGCATGATATTCTATTAGTTAAACTGAGAACAAAATAACAATAGATAAAAACAAATAAAAACAATCTTTACTGCAGGGTTTCTTTCAGTTTCAGCCATTTCCTGAAGGGGTAAAAGCACTTGAAATGTCCATGAATGTTTACAGTAATGATAAACAATTATAAAATCAAAAACATTACAATGTATTAACAAAATTAAACTTTCAGTTCATGACTTTAAATGCATTTTTGAAAATTCTTTAAGTACTGGCCATTTCACACCTAAAATTGGCTTTCAGACGGCAAAACATGCAATTTTCTCACTCTTGTTATACCTGCGCCAACAAGATCCCATCAATGTTCTCTTGTATCTGGTTTAGTTTAGTGCTCCTCAACAGATTCAATTGAAAACTAATTGGGATCATGTTGGCGCACAAATATAATAAAGGTCAAAGGTCGTACTAAATAACATTTTTTCCCATTTCAGGTGTTTTTGCACCATTAATATAAAAATACACGCAGGAATATGATCCCATTAACTTTTCATTGTTTTATGATAATGTAGATACTCAGCCAAACTGTAAGAGCAAAACAGCGTGGGATTTGTATGACAATTAAAAATATTAGAGGTCAAATGTCAAACCAGAATCTTATTGTACATGTGTCCAAAAGCGTTTGTAAAGAAGCCCAAGTGCATCAAAGTAGATCTACCTAAACACATTTATCCTGATTGTATCTTTGAGTAGTAAGGTTTGTTTCCGATATGGATGTGTTTTTGGTGTATTTGCTTTTGTTGGCAGGTTGGGGTTGGTGTTTTGTGCATCTTACACTTGCGGTTTACAATGTACTTGCCTAAAAACCAGACAATATAGTACTTTTATTGATGATTGCCTTATATTCTCATAACACGGTGCGATAATGGCAGAGCAGCGTGTGTGTAATGCAAATGTGTGTCAACAAATGTGTGAATTTTAAAAGACAAAACTTTGTGAAATTCATTGTGAAAAAAAAAAGTTTGGATCTTGTTGGCGCGTCATGTTATGCTGACCTGAACTTTGGACGAACAGTGCCCTCGTGCCATTTTCAACGCCTTATAACTCGATGCGCCTTTAAAATCCCATGGAATGAACAAGTTCAGATGAAAGAACTTGCAGCCCTAAAACAAATTTAAGTGCAAAATGGGTGGGATCTTGTTGGCGCAGAGGGAAAATTGAGGTCAAAGGTCAAATTTTACAAATTTCTTGCATTTTCGTACCTCCATAACCTTGTGCGCCAACATTAGAAAACTTTGATCTGTATGGCACTAAAAAATATTACAGGTCAAAGGTCACAACAGCATGTTGTTACTTCGTGCATATCATGTAATGTTGTACAATTGTTAAGAGTTGTTTTACTTGGAACAATTGTACAACACTACATGATATGCACAAAGTAACATGCTGTTGTGACCTTTGACCTGTGATATTTTTGAGCGCCATACAAATCCCATTTGGTTTTTGCTTTTTATGTGTTGCTGAGAACCTATATAATCATAAAATGCAGACAATTTAATGGGATCATATTGGCGCGTGCATTTCTTGACGATGCAAAATTGCGCGAAATAGTAAAAATTTGTAGTTACGTGTGACCTTTGACCTATATTTTATTTGTGTGCCAACATGATCCCAAGTATTTTTCAATTTAAATCTGTTTAGGAACACTAGACTAAACCAAATACAAGAAAACATTGTTGGGATCTTGTTGGCGCAGGTATTTACAATAATGAGAAAAGTGCATGTTGTGCCAATTCTAGGCTAGTATGCACGGAATGCCAATGCTTAGAAAAATTTCAAAAAATCTTTTGACATGAAAATTGTAGAGATCCCAAGATTCTTTTTTCATTTGTCATTAGAGGAGGACTGTTCCTACACCTGGTTGTCATTTTAAAAGTTTTCTGATGTTGGCGCGCGAGGTTACAGAGTTGCGAAAACGCAAGAAATTTGTAAAATTTGACCTTTGACCTCAATTATCTCTCTGCGCCAAGAAGATCCCACCCACTTTGCACTTAAATTTGTTTGAGGGCTGTTAGATCTTTCATCAGAACTTAATTATTTCATGGGATCTTAAAGGCGCATCGAGTTATAAGGCGTTGAAATTGGCACGAGGGCGCTGTTCGTCAAAAGTTCAGGTCAGCATAACATGACGCGCCAACGAGATCCCAACTTTTTTCTTTTTTTTCTGTAATGAGCCTCACTTGAGGTTAAACAAAATGTTTTACTCTTGTTGGGACGAGCTTGGCGCACGTTTTTCTATTTACTTGGAATGTACTCTTCGTTTTACGAGGGTCCTTTTGCTGAAACTTTGATAATTTATTACGCCCAAACCGAAACAGTCAGCAAGCTAAAATTTTGGATATATTAGTTTGGTATGACGATGTATGACTCTGATTTTTTAGAAGAAGATCCAAGAACCCAGGAATCACACCCCCCCCCCTCCCTAATTTGGTACATTCTTACAGGCAGTGACTCAGAGTCTTAAATTGCAATTTCGCCACTTTTTTGCACTGCATGACTCGTAACCCTCCGGTCTCCGACCGTTGGGAGGATGGAGGGTTACGATTATCGCAACTAACTTTAAGTAAGACACCAAGAAAAAATGAAGCACTTTCAAGCTTCCTTAATCAGGTAAAATTATTTTTAAACATTAGTTCGCATTGCAGATAAAGCTTTACACCCAGGACGTCAGCGTAGTGCAACGGGAACTGACGCCCTGCCACTCCAGTCCACGGCTAAAGTAAAGTGGGGTTATTCTTTTCATCAAGTGACAGGAGGATACCATTGGAATTGGATACATGATGTACTTACCAGAAACAAAAGTAGCTATACTTCCTCCTTCCTCCAGTCCTTTCACTATTAGAAACTCTAGCTGTTGGTGCCAAAACACACATCCACCAACCCAAAGGGCCATCGGAGATCTGCGCTTAAAGTTTACAAAAAAAAAACAAAAAATATTATGGAGGCTGCCATGTCGAAAAGCGTACAAAACGAAAATGAGGTCGCTGAGCTGATTACAAGGGCGCCACCAGGTGGTGCATTTAGAGTCAATTTCAAATAGCGCTCTCTTGTGTTCTTCTACAATAAATATTTTTTATTGTCCTTGTTGAGAAACGTTTTCATTACAGCAGGTTTGTTCGTTTCTCAATATGGCATTTCAGACAGAAATATTTCAAGGATGTTTCTACTATCACATCATTAGACGTGTAAGTTTTATGTAAATCTGTAATATGCCTTTAAGTTTTAATTTTTCTTACATGTAGGTGGCAATTATCTGGTTTTTATCGGGGTTTTATCTGTTTTTTTCTGTAAAAATGAAATAAATGGAGCTAAACTGGTCCTTCTTTGAAAAAGTCAACCTTTTTATTGAGTAAACTATCTATGTGCAAGGGTCTTATTTAAACGGTCACATTTAACTTATTCCAAAGGCCTTACAAATGTATTGTTTTTTAAAATTGAACTTCAAAGTTTTCATATAAGTGCTAAAGCTCTTCATTTTGGTATTATTAAATACAATTAAATCTCTCAAATTGTTTTCAAATAAAAACAAAATATTCATTGTACACTTTAACTATTACATGCTCATCTCAGGCTCTAGATTCAACGTAATAATGGGGCTAGAAAGTTGTTAGAAGAAAGTTGGGCTATTAAATAATAACTAAGCAAAGAAGGGCTGCGTATAAAACCAGCAAGGAATATACTGCCGAATAATGGCTGGACACAAATTCGGGGGTTAAGTTATAACCCATGAACTAAGCATGCTAGTGCTAAATAAACCTTCCTTGCAAGTCCTGCATTCGAAAATTATTTGTATGGCTACTTTTTGTCATCTTCATACCGGAAAGTACCGGCAAGTGACGATACTCTGAATGTTCCGCAAACGCATGTCTAACGGAATTTTCGTACACAGAGCTGTTCGAAAGAGAAATGTAACGTATGCACGGTCAAGTCACACTCAAATCAATGCTGTAGTTTAATAACCTTTAAATTATTGGAAAGCCCGTTTCAAGGGCTCTAGATTCAAACTATTTATGAGGCTCCGACGATTTTGTAAGCGACGCGAGTAGCCAAAGAGTATGGCTATTACAATAGAATTTAAGGTCTGCGTATTAAAACCAGCGAGGAACATAATGCCGAATAATGGCTGGAAACAAATTCGGAGTTAAGTTTGAGTATAACTCATGAACTAAGCATGCTAGAGAAACAAAATTTGAACCAGAATTTTCCTTGCATATTCCTGAGTCCGAAAATTGATTTTTATGGCTACTTTTGCCATCTTCATACCGGAAATTACCGGCAAGTGACGATACTCCGAATGTTCCGCAAACGCATGTCTAACGGGATTTTTGTACACAGTGATGTTAAAGAAATAAATATAAAGTATGCACGGTCAAATCACACTCAAATCAATGCTGATTTTACAAACTTTAAACTATTGGAAAGCCCGTTTCAAGGGCTCTAGATTCAAACAAATTGTGAGGCTGTGACTATTTTGTAAGCAACGCAGTGGCCAGAGAGTAGGGCCAATACATTAGAAACTAAGCAAAGAAGGGCTCGTATTAAAACCAGCAAGGAATATATTGCCGAATAATGGCTGGAAACAAATTCGGAGTTAAGTTTGAGTATAACTCATGAACTAAGCATGCTAGAGAAACAAAATTTGAACCAGAATCTTCCTTGCATATTCCTGAGTCCGAAAATTGATTTTTATGGCTACTTTTCTGCCATCTTCATACCGAAAATTACCGGCAAGTGACGATACTCCGAATGTTCCGCAAACGCATGTCTAACGGGATTTTTAACACAGTGATGTTAAAGAATAAATATAAAGTATGCACGGTCAAATCACACTCAAATCAATGCTGGAGTTTTACAAGTTTAAAACCATTGGAAAAGCCCGTCTCAAGGGCTCTAGATTCAAACTAATTTGAGGCTGTGGCTATTTTGTAAGCAACGCGAAGTGGCCAGAGAGTAGGGCCAATACATTAGAAACTAAGCAAAGAAGGGCTGACGTATTAAAACCAGCAAGGAAATATATATTGCGAATAATGGCTGGAAACAAATTCGGAGTTAAGTTTGAGTATAACTCATGAACTAAGCATGCTAGAGAACAAAATTTGAACCAGAATCTTCCTTGCATATTCCTGAGTCCGAAAATTGATTTTGTTAAGGCTACTTTCTGCCATCTTCATACTGAAAATTACCGGCAAGTGACGATACTCCGAATGTTCGCAAACGCATGTCTAACGGGATTTTTGAACAGTGATGTTAAAGAAATAAATATAAAGTATGCACGGTCAAATCACACTCAAATCAATGCTGGAATTTTACAAGTTTTAAACCATTGAAAAGCCCTTCTCAAGAGCTCTAGATTCAAACTAATTTTGAGGCTGTGGCTATTTTGTAAGCAACGCGAGTGGCCAGAGAGTAGGGCCAATACATTAGAAACTAAGCAAAGAGGGCTGATTATTAAAACCAGCAAGGAATATATTGCCGAATAATGGCTGGAAACAAATTCGGAGTTAAGTTTGAGTTATAACTCATGAACTAAGCATGCTAGAGAAAAAAATTTGAACCAGAATCTTCCTTGCATATTCCTGAGTCCGAAAATTGATTTTTATGGCTACTTTCTGCCATCTTCATACTGAAATTACCGGCAAGTGACGATACTCCGAATGTTCCGCAAACGCATGTCTAACGGGATTTTTGTACACAGTGATGTTAAAGAAATAAATATAAAGTATGCACGGTCAATCACACTCAAATCAATGCTGGAATTTTACAAGTTTTAAACCATTGAAAAGCCCTTCTCAAGAGCTCTAGATTCAAACTAATTTGAGGCTGTGCTATTTTGTAAGCAACGCGAGTGGCCAGAGAGTATGGCCAATACATTAGAAACTATAGCAAAGAATGGGCTGGTATTAAAACCAGCAAGGAATATATTGCCGAATAATGGCTGGAAACAAATTCGGAGTTAAGTTTGAGTATAACTCATGAACTAAGCATGCTAGAGAAACAAAATTTGAACCAGAATCTTCCTTGCATATTCTGAGTCCGAAAATTGATTTGTTAAGGGCTACTTTCTGCCATCTTCATACTGACAATTACCGGCAAGTGACGATACTCCGAATGTTCCGCAAACGCATGTCTAACGGGATTTTTGTACACAGTGATGTTAAAGAAATAAATATAAAGTATGCACGGTCAAATCACACTCAAATCAATGCTGGAATTTTACAAGTTTTAACCATTGAAAAGCCCTTCTCAAGAGCTCTAGATTCAAACTAATTGTGAGGCTGTGACTATTTTGTAAGCAACGCGAGTGGCCAGAGAGTAGGCCAATACATTAGAAACTAAGCAAAGAGGGCTGCGTATTAAAACCAGCATAGGATATTATATTGCCGAATAATGGCTGGAAACAAATTCGGAGTTAAGTTTGAGTATAACTCATGAACTAAGCATGCTAGAGAAAAAATTTAACCAGAATCTTCCTTGCATATTCTGAGTCCGAAAATTGATTTTTCATGGCTACTTTTTGCCATCTTCATACGAAAATTACCGGCAAGTGACGATACTCCGAATGTTCCGCAAACGCATGTCTAACGGGATTTTTGTACACAGTGATGTTAAAGAAATAAATATAAAGTATGCACGGTCAAATCACACTCAAATCAATGCTGGAATTTTACAAGTTTTAAACCATTGAAAAGCCCTTCTCAAGAGCTCTAGATTCAAACTAATTTGAGGCTGGACTATTTTGTAAGCAACGCGAGTGGCCAGAGAGTATGGGCCAATACATTAGAAACTAAGCAAAGAAGGGCTGCGTATTAAAACCAGCATGGAATATTATTGCCGAATAATGGCTGGAAACAAATTCGGAGTTAAGTTTGAGTATAACTCATGAACTAAGCATGCTAGAGAAACAAAATTTAACCAGAATCTTCCTTGCATATTCCTGAGTCCGAAAATTGATTTTTCATGGCTACTTTTTGCCATCTTCATACTGAAATTACCGGCAAGTGACGATACTCCGAATGTTCCGCAAACGCATGTCTAACGGGATTTTTGTACACAGTGATGTTAAAGAAATAAATATAAAGTATGCACGGTCAAATCACACTCAAATCAATGCTGGAATTTACAAGTTTTAACCATTGAAAGCCGTTTCAAGGCTCTAGATTCAAACTAATTTGAGGCTGTGACTATTTTGTAAGCAACGCGAGTGGCCAGAGAGTAGGGCCAATACATTAGAAACTAAGCAAAGAAGGGCTGCGTATTAAAACCAGCATGGAATATTATATTGCCGAATAATGGCTGGAAACAAATTCGAGTTAAGTTTGAGTATAACTCATGAAACTAAGCATGCTAGAGAAACAAAATTTAAACCAGAATCTTCCTTGCATATTCTTGAGTCCGAAAATTGATTTTTCATGGCTACTTTCTGCCATCTTCATACTGACAATTACCGGCAAGTGACGATACTTCGAATGTTCCGCAAACGCATGTCTAACGGGATTTTTGTACACAGTGATGTTAAAGAAATAAATATAAGTATGCACGGTCAAATCACACTCAAATCAATGCTGAATTTTACAAGTTTTAAACCATTGAAAAGCCCTTCTCAAGAGCTCTAGATTCAAACTAATTTTGAGGCTGTGGCTATTTGTAAGCAACGCGAGTGGCCAGAGAGTAGGCCAATACATTAGAAACTAAGCAAAGAAGGGCTGCGTATTAAAACCAGCATGGAATTATATTGCCGAATAATGGCTGGAAACAAATTCGAGTTAAGTTTGAGTATAACTCATGAACTAAGCATGCTAGAGAAACAAAATTTGAACCAGAATCTTCCTTGCATATTCCTGAGTCCGAAAATTGATTTGTTAGGCTACTTTCTGCCATCTTCATACTGAAATTACCGGCAAGTGACGATACTCCGAATGTTCCGATACTCCGAATGTTCCGCAAACGCATGTCTAACGGATTTTTGTACACAGTGATGTTAAAGAAATAAATATAAAGTATGCACGGTCAATCACACTCAAATCAATGCTGGAATTTTCAAGTTTTAAACCATTGAAAGCCCTTCAAGGCTCTAGATTCAAACTAATTTTGAGGCTGTGGCTATTTTGCAAGCAACGCGAGTGGCCAGAGAGTAGGGCCAATACATTAGAAACTAAGCAAAGAGGGCTGAGTATTAAAACCAGCAGGGAAAATATATTGCCGAATAAGGGCCCCGGGGAGTTAAGTTTGAGTATAACTCATGAACTAAGCATGCTAGAGAAAAAAATTTGAACCAGAATCTTCCTTGCATATTCCTGAGTCCGAAAATTGATTTTTATGGCTACTTTCTGCCATCTTCATACTGAAAATTACCGGCAAGTGACGATACTCCGAATGTTCCGCAAACGCATGTCTAACGGGATTTTTGTACACAGTGATGTTAAAGAAATAAATATAAAGTATGCACGGTCAAATCACACTCAAATCAATGCTGGAATTTTACAAGTTTTAAACCATTGGAAAGCCCTTCTCAAGGCTCTAGATTCAAACTAATTTGAGGCTGTGGCTATTTGAAGCAACGCGAGTGGCCAGAGAGTAGGGCCAATACATTAGAAAACTAAGCAAAGATGGGCTGAGTATTAAAACCAGCAAGGAATATATTTGCCGAATAATGGCGGGAGTTAAGTTTGAGTATAACTCATGAACTAAGCATGCTAGAGAAACAAAATTTGAACCAGAATTTCCTTGCATATTCCTGAGTCCGAAAATTGATTTTCAGGCTACTTTCTGCCATCTTCATACCGAAAATTACCGGCAAGTGACGATACTCCGAATGTTCCGCAAACGCATGTCTAACGGGATTTTTGACACAGTGATGTTAAAGAAATAAATATAAAGTATGCACGGTCAAATCACACTCAAATCAATGCTGGATTTTACAAGTTTTAAACATTGAAAGCCCTTCTCAAGAGCTCTAGATTCAAACTAATTTGAGGCTGTGGCTATTTGCAAGCAACGCGAGTGGCCAGAGAGTAGGCCAATACATTAGAAACTAAGCAAAGAGGGTGATTATATAAAACCAGCAAGGAATATATTGCCGAATAATGGCTGGAAACAAATTCGAGTTAAGTTTGAGTATAACTCATGAACTAAGCATGCTAGAGAAAAAAATTTGAACCAGAATCTTCCTTGCATATTCCTGGTCCGAAAATTGATTTTTAGCTACTTTCTGCCATCTTCATACGAAAATTACCGGCAAGTGACGATACTCCGATGTTCGCAAACGCATGTCTAACGGGATTTTTGTACACAGTGATGTTAAGAAATAAATATAAAGTATGCACGTCAAATCACACTCAAATCAATCTGGAATTTTACATTTAACCATTGAAAGCCCTTCAAGGCTCTAGATTCAAACTAATTTTGAGGCTGTGCTATTTGAAGCAACGCGAGTGGCCAGGAGTAGGGCCAATACATTAGAAACTAAGCAAAGAGGGCTGGTATTAAAACCAGCATGGAATATATTGCCGAATAATGGTGGAAACAAATCGGAGTTAAGTTTGAGTATAACTCATGAACTAAGCATGCTAGAGAAACAAAATTTGAACCAGAATCTTCCTTGCATATTCCTGGTCCGAAAATTGATTTTTATGGCTACTTTCTGCCTCTTCATACCGAAAATTACCGGCAAGTGACGATACTCGAATGTTCCGCAAACGCATGTCTAACGGGATTTTTGACACAGTGATGTTAAAGAAATAAATATAAAGTATGCACGGTCAAATCACACTCAAATCAATGCTGGAATTTACAAGTTTTAAACATTGGAAAAGCCCGTTAAGGCTCTAGATTCAAACTAATTTGAGCTGTGACTATTTAGCAACCGAGTGGCAGAGAGTAGGCATACATTAGAAACTAAGCAAGAGGGCTGGTATTAAAACCGAGGAATTTAATTGCCAATAATGGCTGGAAACAATTCGGAGTTAAGTTTGAGTATAACTCTGAACTAAGCATGCTAGAGAAACAAAATTGACAGAATCTTCTGCTATTCTGGTCCAAAATTGATTTTTATGGCTACTCTGCATTTCATCCAAATTACCGCAAGTGACGATACTCGAATGTTCCGCAAAGATGTTAAGGGATTTTTGACACAGTATGTTAAGAAATAAATATAAAGTATCACGGTCAAATACACTCAATCAATCTGATTTTACAAGTTTTAAACCATTGAAAGCTCTCAGGCTCTAGATTCAAATAATTTTGAGGCTGTGCTATTGAGAAGCTGAGTAGGGCCAATAATAGAAACTAAGCAAAGAGGTGGTATTAAAACCAGCAAGGAATATATGCCGAATAATGGCTGGAAACAAATTCGGAGTTAAGTTTGAGTATAACTCATGAACTAAGCATGCTAGAGAAAAAAATTTGAACCAGAATCTTCTGCATATCCGGTCCAAAATTGATTTTAGCTACTTCTGCTCTTCTACCGAAATTACCGGCAGTGACGATACTCGAATGTTCGCAAACGCATGTCTAACTGGATTTTTGTACACAGTGATGTTAAAGAAATAAATATAAAGTATGCACGGTCAAATCACACTCAAATCAATTGCTTAATTTTACAAAGCCCTTTCAAAGGCTCTAGATTCAAACTAATTTTGAGGCTGTGGCTATTTTGCAAGCAACGCGAGTGGCCAGAGAGTAGGGCCAATACATTAGAATCTAAGCAAAGATGGGGGTGATTATATAAAACCAGCAAGGAATTATTGCCGAATAATGGCTGGAAACAATTTCGGAGTTAAGTTTGAGTATAACTCATGAACTAAGCATGCTAGAGAAACAAAATTTGAACCATAATCTTCTTGCATATTCCTGAGTCCGAAAATTGATTTGTTAAGACTACTTTCTGCCATCTTCATACTGAAAATTACCGGCAAGTGACGATACTCCGAATGTTCTGCAAACGCATGTTTAACGGATTTTTGTACACAGTGATGTTAAAGAAATAAAATAAAGTATGCACGGTCAATCACACTCAAATCAATTGCTGGATTTAATTTTAACAAAGCCCTTTCAAGGCTCTAATTCAAACTAATTTTGAGGCTGTGGCTATTTGCAAGCAACGCGAGTGGCAGGAGTAGGGCCAATACATTAGAAACTAAGCAAAGATGGGCTGCGTATTAAAACCAGCAGGAATATATTGCCGAATAATGGCTGGAAACAATTTCGGAGTTAAGTTTGAGTATAACTCATGAACTAAGCATGCTAGAGAACAAAATTTGAACCAGAATCTTCCTTGCATATTCCTGAGTCCGAAAATGTTTGTTTGGTTACTTTCTGCCATCTTCATACCGAAATTACCGGCAAGTGACAATACTCGAATGTCTGCAAACGCATGTCTAACGGGATTTTTGTACACAGTGATGTTAAAGAAATAAATATAAAGTATGCACGGTCAAATCACACTCAAATCAATGCTGGAATTTTACAAGTTTTTAAACATTGAAAACCCGTTTCAAGGGCTCTAGATTCAAACAAATTGTGAGGCTGTGACTAATTTTTAAGCAACGCGAGTGGCCAGAGAGTAGGGCCAATACATTAGAAACTAAGCAAAGAAGGGCTGCGTATTAAAACCAGCAAGGAATATATTGCCGAATAATGGCTGGAAACAAATTCGGAGTTAAGTTTGAGTATAACTCATGAACTAAGCATGCTAGAGAGAACAAAATTTGAACCAGAATCTTCCTTGCATATTCCTGAGTCCGAAAATTGATTTTTTTATGGCTACTTTCTGCCATCTTCATACCGAAAATTACCGACAAGTGACGATACTCCGAATGTTCGCAAACGCATGTCTAACGGGATTTTTGTACACAGTGATGTTAAAGAAATAAATGTAAAGTATGCACGGTCAAATCACACTCAAATCAATGCTGGAATTTTACAAGTTTTAAACCATTGGAAAGCCCTCTCAAGGCTCTAGATTCAAACTAATTGTGAGGCTGTGACTAATTTGTAAGCAACGCGAGTGGCCAGAGAGTAGGGCCATTACATTAGAAACTAAGCAAAGAAGGGCTGCGTATTAAAACCAGCAAGGAATATATTGCCGAATAATGGCTGGAAACAAATTCGGAGTTAAGTTTGAGTATAACTCATGAACTAAGCATGCTAGAGAAACAAAATTTGAACCAAATCTTTCTTGCATATTCTTAAGTCCGAAAATTGATTTTGTATGGCTACTCTGTGCCATCTTCACACCGATTTACCGGCAAGTGACGATACTCCGAATGTTCCGCAAACGCATGTCTAACGGGATTTTTGTACACAGTGATGATTAAAGAAATAAATATAAAGTATGCACGGTCAAATCACACTCAAATCAATGCTGGAATTTACAAGTTTTAAACCATTCGAAAGCCCGTCTCAAGGGCTCTAGATTCAAACTAATTGTGAGGCTGTGACTATTTGTAAGCAACGCGAGTGGCAGAGAGTAGGGCCAATATATTAGAAACTAAGCAAAGAAGGGCTGCGTATTAAAACCAGCAAGGAATATATTGCCGAATAATGGCAGGAAACAAATTCGGAGTTAAGTTTGAGTATAACTCATGAATAAGCATGCTAGAGAAAACAACATTTGAACCAGAATCTTCCTTGCATATTCCTGCGTCCGAAAATTGAGTTTTTATGGCTACTTTCTGCCATTTCATACCGAAAATTACCGGCTAGTGACGATACTCCGAATGTTCCGCAAACACATGTCTAACGGGATTTTTGTACACAGTGATGATTAAAGAAATAAATAAAAAGTATGCACGGTCAAATCACACTCAAATCAATACTGGAATTTTAACAAGTTTTAAACCATTGGAAAGCCTGTCTAAAGGGCTCTCGATTCAAACAAATTGTGAGGCTGTGACTATTTGTAAGCAACGTTAGTGGCCAAGAGTAGGGCCAATACATTAGAAACTAACAAAGAAGGGCTGCGTATTAAAACCAGCAAGGAATATATTGCCGAATAATGGCTGGAAACAAATTCGGAGTTAAGTTTGAGTACAACTCATGAACTAAGCATGCAAAAGAAACAAAATTTGAACCAGAATCTTCCTTGCATATTCCTGGTCCGAAAATTGAGTTTTTTATGGCTACTTTCTGCCATCTTCATACGAAAATTACCGGCAAGTGACGATACTCCGAATGTTCCGCAAACGTATGTCTAACGGGATTTTTGAACACGGTGATGTTTAAGAAATAAATATAAAGTATGCACGGTCAAATCACACTCAAATCAATGCTGGAATTTTACAAGTTTTAAACCATTGGAAAGCCCTTTTCAAGAGCTCTCGATTCAAACTAATTGTGAGGCTGTGGCTATTTTGCAAGCAACGCGAGTGGCCAGAGAGTAGGGCCAATACATTAGAAACTAAGCAAAGATGGGCTAAATATTTTTACCAGCAAGGAATATATTGCCGAATAATGGCTGGAAACAAATTCGGAGTTAAGTTTGAGTATAACTCATGAACTAAGCATGCAAGAGAAACAAAATTTGAACCAGAATCTTCCTTGCATATTCTTGAGTCCGAAAATTGATTTTGTTTATGGCTACTTTCTGCCATCTTCATACCAAAAATAACAGGCAAGTGACGATACTCCGAATGTTCCGCAAAAAAAATGTCTAACGGGATTTTTGTACACAGTGATGTTAAAGAAATAAATGTAAAGTATGCACGGTAAAATCACACTTAAATCAATGCTGGAATTTTACAAGTTTTAAACCATTGGAAAGCCCTTTTCATGAGCTCTCGATTCAAACTAATTGTGAGTCTGTGACTGATTTGTAAGCAACGCGAGTGGCCAGAGAGTAGGGCCGATACATTAGAAACTAAGCAAAGAAGGGCTGCATATTAAAACCAGCAAGGAATATTTTGCCGAATAATGGCTGGAAACAAATTCGGAGTTAAGTTTGAGTACAACTCATGAACTAAGAATGCAAAAGAAACAAAATTTGAACCAGAATCTTCCTTGCATATTCCTGCGTCCGAAAATTGAGTTTTTATGGCTACTTTCTGCCATCTTCATACCGACAATTACCGGCTAGTGACGATACTCCGAATGTTCCGCAAACGCATGTCTAACGGGATTTTTGTACACAGTGATGATTAAAGAAATAAATATAAAGTATGCACGGTCAAATCACACTCAAATCAATGCTGGAATTTACAAGTTTTAAACCATTCGAAAGCCCGTCTCAAGGGCTCTAGATTCAAACTAATTGTGAGGCTGTGACTATTTTGTAAGCAACGCGAGTGGCCAGAGAGTAGGGCCAATACATTAGAAACTAAGCAAAGAAGGGCTGCGTATTAAAACCAGCAAGGAATATTTTGCCGAATAATGGCTGGAAACACATTCGGAGTTAAGTTTGAGTATAACTCATGAACTAAGCATGCTAGAGGAACAAAATTTAAACCAGAATCTTCCTTGAATATTCTTGAGTCCGAAAATTGATTTTTCATGGCTACTTTCTGCCATCTTCATACCGAAAATTACCGGCAAGTGACGATACTCCGAATGTTCCGCAAACGCATGTCTAACGGGATTTTTGTACACAGTGATGTAAAAGAAAGAAATATAAAGTATGCACGTTCAAATCACACTCAAATCAATGCTGGAATTTTACAAGTTTAAAACCATTGGAAAGCCTGTCTCAATGGCTCTAGATTCAAACAAATTGTGAGTCTGTGGCTTTTTTGCAAGCAACGCGAGTGGCCAGAGAGTAGGGCCAATACATTAGAAACTAAGCAAAGATGGGCTAAATATTTTTACCAGCAAGGAATATTTTGCCGAATAATGGCTGGAAACAAATTCGGAGTTAAGTTTGAGTATAACTCATGAACTAAGCATGCAAGAGAAACAAAATTTGAACCAGAATCTTCCTTGCATATTCCTGCGTCCGAAAATTGAGTTTTTGTGGCTACTTTCTGCCATCTTCATACCGAAAATTACCGGCTAGTGACGATACTCCGAATGTTCCGCAAACGCATGTCTAACGGGATTTTTGTACACAGTGTTGTTAAAGAAATAAATGTAAAGTATGCACGGTCAAATCACACTCAAATCAATGCTGGAATTTTACAAGTTTTAAACCATTGAAAAGACCTTCTCAAGAGCTCTAGATGCAAACTAATTGTGAGGCTGTGGCTTTTTTGTAAGCAACGCGAGTGGTCAAGAGAAGGGCAAATACATTAGAAACTAAGCAAAGATGGGCTGATTATTTTTAAAACCAGCAAGGATATTATAGCCGAATAATGGCTGGAAACACATTCGGAGTTAAGTTTGAGTATAACTCATGAACTAAGCATGCAGAGAAACAAAATTTGAACCAGAATCTTCCTTGCATATTCTTGAGTCCGAAAATTGATTTTGTTA
Source organism: Pycnopodia helianthoides (assembly GCA_032158295.1). Classification (NCBI taxonomy): domain Eukaryota; kingdom Metazoa; phylum Echinodermata; class Asteroidea; order Forcipulatida; family Asteriidae; genus Pycnopodia; species Pycnopodia helianthoides. The sequence continues at coordinate 13,770,526 of CM063247.1, read as the reverse complement.
TGGCTACTTTCTGCCATCTTCATACCAAAATAACAGGCAAGTGACGATACTCCGAATGTTCCGCAAAAGTATGTCTAACGGGATTTTTGTACACAGTGATGTTAAAGAAATAAATGTAAAGTATGCACGGTAAAATCACACTCAAATCAATGCTGGAATTTTACAAGTTTTAAACCATTGGAAAGCCCTTTCAAGAGCTCTCGATTCAAACTAATTGTGAGTCTGTGACTGATTTGTAAGCAACGCGAGTGGCCAGAGAGTAGGGCCGATACATTAGAAACTAAGCAAAGAAGGGCTGCGTATTAAAACCTGCAAGGAATATTTTGCCGAATAATGGCTGGAAACACATTCGGAGTTAAGTTTGAGTATAACTCATGAACTAAGCACGCTAGAGAAACAAAATTTAACCAGAATCTTCCTTGCATATTCCTGAGTCAGAAAATTGATTTTTTATGGCTACTTTCTGCCATCTTCATACGAAAATTACCGGCAAGTGACGATACACCGAATGTTCCGCAAACGGATGTATTACGGGATTTTTGTACACAGTGATGTTAAAGAAATAATATAAAGTATGCACGTGTAAATCACACTCAAATCAATGCTGGAATTTTACAACTTTAAACTATTGGAAAGCCCGTTCAAGGGCTCTAGATTCAAACTAATTGTAAGGCTGTGACATTTTGTAAGCAACGCAAGTGGTCAGAGAGAAGGGCCAATACATTAGAAACTAAGCAAAGAAGGGCTGCGTATTAAAACCTGCTGGGAATACATTGCCGAATAATGGCTGGAAACAAATTCGGAGTTAAGTTTGAGTATAACTCATGAACTAAGAGCAGAGAGACAAAAGTTGTACGAACTTCTGATATCTGCTCGAAATTGATTTTTCATGACTACTTCTGCCATCTTCATACGGAAAATCCGGCAAGTGACGATATCCTAATGTTCCGCAACGCTTGTCTAACGGATTTTTGTACACAGTGCTGTTAACGAAATATTATAAAGTATGCACGTCAAATCACACTCAAATCAATGCTGGAATTTTACAAGTTTTAAACCATTCGAAAGCCGTCTCAAGGGCTCTAGATTCAAACTAATTGTGAGGCTGTAACTATTTTGAAGCAACGCGAGTGCCAGAGAGTAGGGTCAAGACATTAGAAACTAAGCAAAGAAGGGCTGCGTATTAAAACCAGCAAGGAATATATTGCCGAATAATGGTGGAAATACATTCGGAGTTAGATTGAGTGTAACTCATGAACTAAACAAACTAGAGAACCGAAAATTGTACCGTTCTTTACTTGGGTCTTCTTGCATCCTGTTACGTACTGAAAAGCACGACAACGAAATTTGTGTGAAACGGGACAAGACAAGACTTGCAAGTAAAAGCCCAAAGCAGTCATGAAATACAATCAGAATGACATTTAATACATAAGCCAATAAGCAGAACATGAGTTAGAGAACATTAATAATGGTAAAGCACATAAGTTACAAAGCAGTTAATAAAGCAGTATTGAAGCAAAACAGAGGCGAAATAAATGGTAAGCGGCAAGATAAGTTAAGCAATTAGTTCGGCCGAGTAATAATTACCTTAAGGAGGCTAAAAATATGTCCCGCCAGTCCTTAACAAGATTTATAAGTGCAGACGTTAGGCCCACGGTATCTCCCTCAACAGCCACTCCAGATCAGCCCAAAGTCACAGGTAGTTGGGTAGACGTTGACCCGGGAGTATAGTTTAGGGTGCCAAGACAGTCCAGGGTCCGGTCCAGCAGCACCGTCACTCTTGGCCACGATCCATGGCTGGAGAGGTAGAAAGCCGTCGAAGACAGAGGAGATGCGGGCCCAACGCAGCACCATACGGGTTGTACAAGGTGTATGTCTGCATGGCCACTAACTGAGGCCCACACAAAAGGTGGTCAAGCCTTTTAAAAGTATTTACCCGCGCGTAGCCATGAATAACATTCCAGAAGAGAAAAGGAACAGGTGGGGAGGGAAGTAAGTAAGGAATGGGTCGTAACAATTGTATGTGAGCCACATATAATTAGGGCATTGAAACCATTTTTGTTTTTGATGGGAAGTTATATTTTACATGAACAATTTTAACCCTACGGATATGATGAAGTTTTCTCACAGTTTTCCCTAAAGTTATTCAATTCGTTAGAGGTGAATTTACTTCATTGAAAAATTAAGTTAAACCAAACTTTACTTGCAAGGGATTTTTTTTTTGTCATGAGCTAATCAATTCAATTCTCTATTCAATTCAAGGCACTATGTCTGTATAGATAATATGTACCTAAGAATCTCTTTTGCAGTGGAGACATTTTGGAAACATGTATCGTAAATGCTTTTATTTCAATCAATTGTCTTTAGTGTTACTCAATTCATTTAATTATCCCGCATACTTAATTAATTTTTTTAATATTTGTCTGTCCCTTCTTTAGATTGTGGGTTTATATCACAGCACATACTGCAATCCAGGCTCCATATGGTGGCAGTAAAAGAAGACATGCTTTTATAGCAAGTTTTCTAATTTTAATTGTGTTATAATCATCACAGAGGTAGAAATTGCACTTAAATCATTTCATTTAAATATCTCAAATCATGAAGGGCCTATACATGCATCATTACGATATGCCTTTTTGTGCATATTAGAGAGGTTTCGCAAGGCTACGGATACTTAAGGATACATAGCGTCAACTCTGTGTGTGTTCATGTGATGCCAACCGTTGTGGCTTCCTTGTTGTGCATGCACGTAGACAACGGATGCAGAGTTTTCGCAAGCGTACAGATTCGGAAACAGATCAATAGCCCTATTCGTTCACGTTGTATTGTTTATGTACGTGTATGAGCTCCCATGATCTGTTGTCAACGGGCATGCAAAACACGGAAGCCGCTGTTATGGGTCACGTGAACAAACAAAGTGTTGATGTATTTGTATCCATAGCCTTGTGAAACCTCTCTATAGACTTACGGTAAAAAACGGATACCATTTTGCCGAATTCAGTTGAATTTTGTCCCTTGATTAAAAACATTTTCGCTGGTATCGCTTTTAAAGTTGTCATGATATCGATAAAGATGTGTTAGTAATAATGTAAGCAAACAAATTTAAAAATGTAGTGTAAACAGGGTCTTTATTTTACTATGCTTACTGAAAACTTTATTTACACACGTTAAACGTGTAGTTCTGAAAACAAACAGTTAAACAAAAATATTATTCCATCAAATTCTCCAATGTAATAAGAACATAAAGAAAATGTTTTTGGATCTGTTTTGCTCGCAAAACATATGCCAACGTTATCTATACTTTGGCCTAGACCTGACACATAACTCTATGATTGCGAACCAAAATCTGACGCGCATCCCAGTTATCGTATCTGTATCTGTATCTGTATCCGTATCCGTACACTTGCGAAACCTCTGTAATACTTTATACAGGAGTCTTTTACAATTATTTACTTCAAAAGTCTTAAATTTAGTCAACTGATGTTCTGTATAAAGTTTCCGAAAATAGAGTTAACCAATTAAGAAGTGTACTCTTAAGTTAAACATCATCATCACCTGTACATGTAATGAAAAACAATATTTAGTGCTCACCCGATGCTTATCAGAATCCAACTGTTTTTTGAAATCCTGTCGACACTTATAATAATAATAATAGTATGGGGTTAATAATAATAATAATAAAGGGAAGTACGACTAAAGTTGTCATGTATTGCACAGCTTGTGTAAGCACGTGTTTTATTGTCTTTAGTGCTCTTTCCTAATCAATACAAAGATGTTGCTTCAGTAAATGGAATCCTTGATATAACAGTTCTGAACTTCAAAATACAAAGCAAATCAAATTAACAACATTACAGGTCACAAAACCTTCAAACTTCGCACTTAGTTAGCTAGTAAAAGACACCGCTTCTCTATGGGGAGGGCAGGGGGAAAACTTTCTCTGATCCTGGAGGGCAGGGGAAAAACTTTCCCTGGTCCTGGAGGGCATGGGGAAAACTTTCCCTGGTCCTGGAGGGCAGGGGGAAAACTATCCCGGTCCTGGACGGCAGGGGAAAACTATCCCGGTCCTGGAGGGCAGGGGAAAAAACTTTCCAATTAAATATAAGGTACACTGTAATTCATAAATGATGAAACTAAATTTTTAATTCATTTAGAAAATAGCTGTGCAATCCAAGTTAAAAAAAAAAAAAAAAAAAAAAAGTTTTCAACATGCATCTATTAATACAAATCAAAACAATAAAATGCTGCCTCAGGTACACTTTCGATGTGACTATATCAATGTGAATAGTCTTCAATCAATTTTAGTTTCAAATCCATGTGTACAGAATTATGTAGTCAGACTCAAAGTTTTTTCTCTATATTTACAATTCCATGGAAAATTCAATCAATTTTAGATTCGAATCCATAATTATTTACAAAGTCAGATTCAAAGTTTTTCTCTTTTTATATTTGTGCACAGTCACAATCATGGGTACACATTTTTTTTCGTGTCCATGTTATGAACAACACTTTGAAAACCAGTGATGTAACAGTTAATTCAATGTTTTGTGTATATTGATTAACCAGCGGTGTGTGAATGATGAGTAGAAAGTACTTGAGTTTGTCGAAAACAATAATATCCAAAGAGTTACTCAATATTTGTGTCGTTCATTTGGTGTCTTTGTAACATAAAGTGTATCCATGATTGTGGCTGTGAAATTTTATGAAAAATCAATCAATTTTAGATTTAAATCCATAATTATGTACAAAGTCAGATTCAAATGTTGTTCTCTAGTTGTATGTAATATCTAATTACAAATGTAATAAATTTTAGTGTATCCATTCTGATTGGCCGAGAGCAGATCACATGACAATGTGCGATTTATAAACTCAGTCAGAATTTCGCTCGTCCCCAGCGCCTTGCCTTAAGACCAAGGCGCTGGGGACGAGCGAAAGTCAGAATGTTTAAATAACTGGCGACTTTTTGTCACAGGAGGGCGCCATCAGGTGATTTTACGGTCACTCAAATTTCATCGTGTGGCGCGCACGACATGACATTGCCCACATAAAATCCTAAATACATTCAAAGTTCAGCGTGAATTTATTTCCGTTTTGCTCGTCTGATGGTTGAATGGTAGGCAAGGAGTACAAGAGGAGGTTTCACTGAGATGTCCACCTGCTTTAGTGATTCGCATGACTTTTAATAACTGACTAAAATTCAATCTGAAAAGATCGACAATGGTTCGCTTTTCATCAAACACCGAGACTGATGTCACGTTGATAGCCCAGACCATGCCCGCCAAAAGCGTTCAAGGCCCACTGAGTACATCCTTCTGACACGGTGATTAAAATGGTAAGTTTTCTTTCAATAGATCGTTTACAAAAAATTCCTGTGTTTTCCTCATTTTGTCACAGTCATATTCATAAACTGTATCCATTAATTGTCATGTGTTTTTGTAGGATTATCATGAGCTTTTATTTAAAATCGGGGAAGTTTGATATGTAGCACCCCAATGTGTTAAACGGTTGGGTTGGAAATGGTGCACGCTAACACTAAAATAAATTGATGAATTAACCCAATAATTTTATAAGTTTTTATTTTAAAAAGGTAATATGAATACATATTTTCAAGATATCTTGTACATACATTATCGACTGAATACTCTTAATTTATGGAACGACAACTTTACAATTACTGATTGAAAATATGAAAAATCTTAGACAAGAATAAATATGAGGAATGAGTAGTAATAATTATGCATGATACACGCGCTTACAAAAATCTTGATTGAAGAAAACATATTCCTGTCTTATAAACAAAATGTAAGCCCCAATATGAACCCCAAAGTACAGTTTTGAAGTTTGGTCCTTCTTAGAATCGTACTACCTCTTCATATACAATTCAGTTGATCAACTTTTAATTTCTCATTACCCCCTCACAAAAACAGTGTTCCCTACTTCTCAGTTGCACATAAGATGTGTTAGTTAACAGATGGGTATTATTGATCAATTTCTAAATTCTCCTTACCTCTAGACAAAAAACTATGGTCACTCTTTCTTCATCGGATATTCCATTCTCTTCAAGGGACATATCAATGCTCTCCTCTGAAAAACCAATCAAATCCCGCTGGATAAACATTGTATATTTAAACGAGCAACCATGTTCGTAAACATCGCTGATCACCCCCTATCAAAATAAATCGTCTATCCCCTTAGATACAAGTCAATTTTATTTCCAAATATAGTAAAAAAGTTAGCCAATGAGAAGGTTAAAGCTTTGTTATGCAAATAAGAACAGGTAACTGACCTTAATGCCAAGGGGCCGTAAAGTTTGGTCGTCTGCTCGTCGTCGTGCGTCCGGCCGCCCGCTGCACTTTTTTACGTACATGACACGTACACAGCTAGCCGACCGCAAATTCGTGCATTATACTTTGAAGAAAAAGTGACGTCGACAAAAATCATTGTCTTTTGCTCCAGAAAATTTGGATTGTTACCTGAGTTCCGAGGATAAACTACTGAAACAATGCAAAGGTGAGTTGTGAATTTTTTTGTTTTAAGAATTAAAGTGTTGAAATAGGAGTTCCATTCGCATAATTTGGAGAAATTTCTGGTGTTTTCGGCACCATGCGCAGTTCATGTTGACGTGCCTTTTCGGTGTGCAGAGAATGAGTATTGTTGGAAATTGCAGAGGCAGAAATTTACTTCAAAAAATCTTGTCTGAATTCGTTGAGAAGTGAAAAGTATAATTGAAATTCTTTAAAAGCATTTTCCAAGACTAAGAGAATGGTGCTACAACATGCCCTTTTTGAAGACCATAATCATATACTTCTGTTCTAGAAACTAGTATAATAAGGCTCCCCGTGAGCCTAATTTAAAATAATTAGGAGGAGTTTTCAAAATGGTCGTTGATAGGTGAACATTTAATGGTCGTTAGCCAGCAGTAACTTCAGTTTCTTTTGTACTACACAGCTAAAACTTTCACATCACACTAAATATACATTCACAATGCTTGTGAGGCCTTTTTGTCGAGTTACATGCAAAAACATCTTCAACAAATGGAATCTGCCACGCAATACTCGCGGTTGTTTTGCTCTTAATCGCGGCACTCACGCGGCATTCACGCATTGCGCAAAAATTAAGACAGCGCGGTGTACGCGGAGCCGTTCCTCCTGGCTGTTGTGCTCAGCAAAAGTTATAGCTGGATAATTACCAGTCAGAAATGGTGCATGTGACATGGCATTCTGGCTGGTAACCTTATTCTGGTATTAAAGCATAACTTTGTTGTCTCTATAAAAATGGGCCCTGCAGGTCTTGTTTGCGTGTGTAGGGCCATACTAGTCAGCACTCGGTCATTTGACCAGTTCGGGATCATTGACCAGTTCCAGATCACTTCAACTTTGCAATGACCAAACAATGGAATTACTTCTCTCATTACCAATGTCTGTTTATGTATGTGAAGTATAACATCCAATAAACCAACAAACCCCAAATAAGGTGCCAAACATCATCAACAAATAAATTATGGCAATTTTTGCAAGTTTTTCTGCGATATTGATCATCATTTTATGAAAGGTTGAAAATGCTGTTAAAACTTCTCACCTTTAAAATTTGAATGCCAGGGCGAATAACATTTATGCAAAATGCTAATAATAGGTAAAAAATATTTCACGTAACTACTGAGCAGTCGACTTTTTTTTTTTTAAAGATAAAATTACCGAATTCAACTTTGGGGGGGCATCGTTCCCTTGACCAGTTCGGGGGCAAACAAAAATCTATAGCCTACAATTCACTCCAGAAATAAGATTTTGCACTGTGTGAATGTGACATGTTGTGGGAACTGTGTGTACAATGGCTGCTTGAGGTTTTGGGCAGACAATGCATTTCTATTTATAGCAAGTTTTCAAGCCTGTACAGATAAATAAATCCACATTTTATTAACATTGCCGGAGATGGAAAGTGTAGTGGGCTTTTTTGATGGTGCCAGGACTGCCAGATAATTATGATGGATGAAATTGAGTTTATTATTTACAGCGCAAACAACATTGTAGCAAATTGGGTGCAATGGTTTGGGATTAAACTCAATTTCCGCCATCTGGGAAAAAACTGGGGGGGGGGGGGCAAACTGGGGGGAATTTCCACCCCCCTTGCCCCACCCCTTGGCCCCCCCCCCCCCGAAAGAGGGACAATAGGATCGGTCCCGATTGCAGGTGTTTACACACTTGTGTGCTAGCGAGTGCATACCAGTTTTGGATTTTGAGAGTTTTGACAAATTTGACAAAAAATGCCTAAAATGTATTTTTTTTTCATTCAAGTAAATTGTTAACAGTTAAAGATAAAACTCATTAAGGTCAAAGTGCTTTGCGAGAAACTGCTTTTCATTTTCGACTGAGGTACACTACCCCACTAATTTACCCAAAATAAATAAATAAATAAATAATAAAAACACAAATCCTGATGTAATGGTTGATGTTGTTCATAACAAATTATTTTAAAAGTTGATAATTGCTAGAGCAGTGGTAGTCCTACATGAATTTTGGCGTTATTGCAGTTGAGAAAAAAATTCAAATATCAGTGACATAACTAGACATTTTCATTTGGCAAGCAGGGGCAAAGACATGATCATTTAGGGGTTTATGTTAATATCTTAGGCGTCATTTTGGGATCAACAGGGGGCAAGAGTTCCAAGCACACAACGGCACACCCTGGGGTGGGGGAGACTCAGGAGGGCTTAAGCCCCGCCCCCCCCCCCCCCCCCCCCCCGCATCATGAGGCTCCCCCCAAAAAAGTAGGGACAAAAAGAAGGGGAGGAAAGAGAGAGGGAAAGGAGAAAAGTCGCAAGTGTTTTTTCCTTTTTCTTATACCATGCCCATTTTTTTCTTTCTGACAAAATTACTCTAAGATGTCTCATTTGTAACTATTAATATTTGTAACAATAATATAAGCTATTGAAACCAACATGTACGGAGCCCCTAAAGGGACATTAAAAAAAAAAAAAAAATTACACAGAAAAACTACATTAACTCACTCAAAACTATGCCTGGCAAAACCTAACACAGTACACGGTGATTAATACAGGCTTCTTTAAACAGTTGTCTTACCGATCTTTCGATCTCCTTGACGCCTGGAGTATTCAGGAGGATAACTACCAAGTACCAGGTATCAAGTAGTACCTTGTTATCTCTGTGCTGTGTGCGTGTGTAATAACAATTGCGGCGTGACGACGGGCTGCTTCCAAGAATCTCGAATTATGTCGTGCGCACGAGATAATATGTCGTGCGCACGAGATAATATGTCGTGCGCACGAGATAATATGTCGTGCGCACGAGATAATATGTCGTGCGCACGAGATAATTTTTTTTTTTTTTTTTTTTTTAATGTCCCTTTAGGGGCTCCGTAAACATGCTAATTTGTACAGGATAAAATATATTTTACGTCCTTCCAGCATTCAAGTGTTTTTTTCCCTTTTCCAAGGGATTGCCAGACAAGTTTAAAGAATGTACTACACTTGAATTTGAGAAACGCTGGATATACTTTTTTATACGGATGATGTTTTTAATGAATATATGCATAAAACCAGATTATGTATTGTACTTTCCACATTTTTCATTAAGTCGGCTATGTGCATGGATTAAAAAGGCCCGCAATTCTACCCATTCCAAATTACACATCACATTTATGCCTAGGTTAACTGTTTTAATCTTTTTTAGCAGTAATTTTATATAAATTATTATTATGTGACACCCTTTCGCAAAAAAAAAGGATTGTCGTTAGGATCTGGGTTTGCCGCCCACTTATTCATGGAATTTGCCGCCACGTGGTGGAAAGTAAGTAGGTACATGTATTACCGCCCAAGAATGTGATCTTATCACTTAAAACAAAAACTATTGCCGATGTTGCACAGCGTACACTCAGTTCAGAAGTGCATAAAAAAGTGTGTAATTTTGCTGCTTTTCTGCATACGGAGGCTCGATTTTTCACCCCCCCGCCAATAAAAACACAACACAATGCCAAAAGTTCATATATAGCTTCAGGGAGTTCGACCCCTAGATCCGACCAGGGGCCATAAGGCCAGCCCATGGACCCCACCCAGTACATTTCTCTGAGCCGCCCCCCCTAAGACTTTAACACCTCCTGCACACCCTCCCCCTATGCTGCTGGACCCAATTGCCAATGATTGTATAAAGTAGACCGGTGCTCTGTTTATGTATTAATCAGTGTTGTAGGTCTCGAGACCGGTCTCGAGACCACTTTTTGCTGGTCTCGGTCTCGGTCTCGATACCCTGTGGTCTCGGTCTTGGTCTCGGTCTCGAATATTTGCCTGGTCTCGCTTCGAGACCAGCAAAATATGCAAATTTATTTGATTTATACAGATAGCAAATAGTTCAAGAAAACTTGCAGTTTGTACAGACAACCTCGCTTGTGGTTGTGTGAGCTTGCACGCATCGAGCTATGTACTGTACATGTACATGTACATATAGTGCCATGTGTGTGCTTGTGCCATCTGTTTTACCCATCATGAGTTCGATAAAAATTGGGAGCGAGTTTCTAGCTATGACCAAAACACGCACCACCTGTTGTGAAAGGTAAACAGGTGCATTGCGCATGGTGCAAACAGGTGCATACACTAGAGTACAAGTTCGCTAGAGTAGCACAATAAAAAAAAGTTTTCACTTTTTTTTTGAAATGATTATCACAAGATGTCCAGTAATTCTGCTGTGTTAAGATTTGGTTGTAAGAATCATAAACAGATCATGGACACCAAAGCAGGTAACAAGAAACATTCTGCAGTTTGCATTTTCTGCTCAACGACAAATCGAATCACGGATAAGTTCAGTATTCACTATGCATTTTAAGTCGGGCCCATAAAGCCAAGGCTAAGTAAATAACACAAATTAACATTATTCAAATTTATTTCATTGCTCATGATTGTCAGTAAACTGCAAATTGAATGTCAATTATAACACTGATTAAGCCATATTTTAGTTTCACTTTTGTATATGATATTCATGAAAGTGGAAAAAATGTAAAGTTTTTACATTATGATCAAGAACACCCCCATTGACAATGCACATTTGTCAGCAGAGATACTGTCCATGTTGATGTTTCTGATGTGCAATGAAGATATTCTGTAAATGGACAGGTACCTATACAAAAAACAACTGTTTTGGCACATTCCTGAATCCGACAGAACAAACTTATTATATTTGATTGTTGATAAATATTGTAATATCCAGTACAGTATTGTTGTAAAACAAGTACACAAAAGATTTCACAGTACTGTTAAAATGTCCGTAAATATTCCGTATTAAAATATTCTTTCTATTTTACGGAATGAAAAAACTTTTCCAGTAATTTTGCTGCCAGAAAAAAATAGCGTTCCATATTCCTGCAGCAAAATTACTGGAAAAGTTTTTTCATTCCGTAAAATAAAAAAGACCCTTAATGTACATGTGTACACGGTTGTGGGTGAAATAACAATATGTACTTACATGTACTATGTTATGTTTAGGTGTTTGGCCAAATGTGGTTGATTGTAATTATGCTAATTAGCATAATTAATATTTATATTTACGGAAAGTCCGTAAAATTACGAAGAAAATACAGAATTTTCACTCTACGGACTCCGTAAATTTACGGACATTTTTAACAACAGCAAAAGACATATTTGTTTTACATCAATAAAAGACTTTCATTTCATTTATTATGTGTCCAATTTTATTACATGTATGTAATTTACACATGTGGTGTCGAGGTCTGGGACCAAAAGGTCTCGGTCTTGGTCTCGGACCTTAGGGTCTCGGTCTCGGTCTCGGTCTCGGACCTCCAGGTCTCGGTCTCGGTCTCGGTCTCGGTCTCGGACTCCCAGGTCTCGACTAGAACACTGGTATTCATTATAACAATAGCAAAGGCATGAGGATCCAGTCTTCATATCCATCAAGCACAAATTCACGACAGTGTAAAAACAGACATGAAAACTAGTCCGATCCACTCCAACTTGTATTCTGTGGACATCGTGCAGCTATTTGTCGTCGTCACGCTGCATGTGTAGCGCAGGCATCACGTAACGTGACAATAGTTAGGGGATAATAGCTAGGGCTAAAGAATAAAACCCTCATAAAACAAAGCGTAGTTAATGGTCTGGCGCTGCTCCTTACCCTTTCCACAAGCTCCGAGTTCATGCCCCCGTGGCTTATCTTGCCTGGACTCTCTGAAAGTGATTCTTACGTTCGATTTTTCATTATTGTTTACAGCTTGTATCCATAATCTGAATACAAAGTCTTTTTTGTCAAATACTCATGAATAATTGTTTTAAAAGGAACATTACAGAATTGTTTTTCTCTAACAAAACAGTTGCTGGCAGTGTAAGCACTTTATGTAATCCACCATATACATTTGACAAACCTGTAGAAGTTTGAGATCGATCGGCCATCTGGGTCACGAGAAAATAGTGAAAAACCAATTACACATTTGCATGAAATCATATAGATTCAACAAATGAATAAAACGCTCACTGAGCGATAAACTCCAATTTGAAAATTAGTTTATTCATTTCTCATCAAATATGGCATTTCAGACAGAAATATTTTAAGGGATGTTTTCTACTATCATTATCATTAGACCGTGTAAGTTTTATGTAAATCGGTGATCAAAAGTATTTTTTACAAGTTTTTTTCTTACCAATTCTGTAATGTTACTTTAAAAAAAAATTACTTTTATACGACTGGAAGTAAAACTAACTCTGAAGATCATGTGACTCATCCGAACTATATTTTGAAAAGTCATGTGACTTTTGTTTTTCTTTTTTTTAAAAGAAAAACAAAGGTCATGCTCAAAAACGTCAAACTTGATGGTTTCTTTTATGAACCATTCTTCTCCATTCCAGGAAGACCATTGGAATCATGTTTAAAGTTTAAACAAAATATTTGTGTCTCCTCCTCAAAAAAATGTTGATCGAGGGCTCGAATTTTACACTGGACCGCAGGCCCGAGGCCAGTGATTTTAGCAATGGGCCATTAAACTCAGAACCGGACAAGTCCAGCAGTCTTGTGTTTTCAATTCAATAACAGTACATTTACCACACTCTATGATCTTGAACAGAAACAGATTATGTTCAAATGTTGACTTGAGTCCGACAAAAAAAACCTTTAAATTCTATTGAGTATTGATTGAAATAGACTTAATACCCTTAAAGACAAATAAGGTAAATCTTCTCTTACATTTTAGTGCTTGTTCAAGTAAAAACATTTAATTGCATGTTTAACTGTACAAAGAAGTCTTTTCTCAGTTTGAATCGTTGTAAAATTATTTCTGGTCCAGTAAACATTTTGAGATACAAGTCTTGTGGATTTTTCCCCCGAATTCGAGCTCTGTGATCTGACCCACACTTTGTTTTCTTTCTATTTTTTTCAATGGATGTTGGACTTTAATTTATTGAGAAATACCTTTAAATATGTGGATTTTAATGAACAGAGTCAATGTCTCAAAACATCTTGTTAAATGATAAAAGTAAATTTATCCATGAGTCACCTTGCCATCCATCATTGCGAATAAAGTTTTTTTTACTAGGAACCAATTTTTGTGAGCAAATTGCTGTTGATATATATTTGCAAACGCTAACTGACAAATGTACACAATTTAAATTTACTGGGTTTTTGACATTGAAAGTCTCTTTAAAAAATATGTAATGATGAGAAGTTGTAGGGAAACAAAATCTGTTCTAATTGGCTTAGTGAAGCTGTTTTGTTGAACACAAAACTGAATTTAAATCCCTGCATCATAACACCATTCTCCCTTAACAGTGGTCTGTTGGCCAAATGCTATGTGTAATTAAAACACCTGAGGGCTAGTCAAAATTCTCTCCAAGTGGTCTGGCTGGCTGCATGGTTGTAGCTTTGATACTGTTTTTAACAGGGCTCTTCACAAGTGTACAGTGTGCTGAGAGACAAGGCAAAATAAAAAATAAACTAGAGCTCAATTGCATTTGTGCACAAATGCCGAGCTGTTTCGCAATAACATTTTCAAATGACTCTGAAAGTAAATATGAAAGTCTTTTTGGATTCAAAGCAGTTATGATGTATCAAGCCTGTTTAAAAAAATTTTTTGATTATACCACGTTTTATTAGCAATTTATTACAAAAAGGTGCAAAAAATGAAAAAAATCATAAAAATTATATGATGACGTCATCATGACGTCATATCAGAATTTAAAAGATTTGCCAATATCTAACAACCTACCAAGTTTCAACATGATCGCACTAATACATCGGGAGATATGGGCAATTCCATGGTTAGTTTCGTTACACTTTTAGCTGCTTAGCACAGCTCTGTGGTCTCCGATATGAATATGAAAGCCTATCAAGTCTTTATTTTTGTACCATGGATACATCTTGCCTAGACCTATTATACAAAAAAAACTACAAACTTAGACACGTTTATTCAGTTGTTATGATCAGTTTTATTTTGGTTAGTTACGTTACAAAAAAGGGACATGGAAAAAAATGGCATGTCTTTGAACAAAACGTTTCCTCAAACAGGATACAGCTGAAACAAACTTTACTATTTCTATAACTACATGGGTACTAGCAAGTGTTTTGGTAGAAAACAAAATTAAATAACTCTGATCAGTTCCCAGCATTACTCATAAATCATGGTTAGTTACGTTACAGTTAGTTACGTTACACTTTGTCCTTGACTAATATTATTTGTGATAATCCCTTTTTATATCACTCACAGCTCTAATCTGGTCTATATTAGTAACTAATATGCACTACTACAACATATCCAGATCAATTAAGCAAAAAACAATGGAATAAAGTATTATTTTGTAATACAGTATGTACAAAATGTTAATGTCTTTAACATTCAAACTTTTTTCTTTACCTTCATAAGCTATGCAGTATTTTATGAGAAAAAAAAAATCACAAAAAACTATATTAATTTCTCTCTTACATAGATACCAAAGAAAACAAAACAATAGAAAGGTTATGTCAAATGAGTTCCATGTCTTGACTCTTGGTCAAGGATGCTAATTAATCTTAAAGTTCATCAACAAATTTGAAATCCCCGGGATTGTTGACAACTTATGGCGCATCTAGCTTCGAAATCATTTTGTCCTTTGTATAGAAGATACAATCTTTTTAAATGTGGGCCATTTCCAATAATTGCCTGCATGCTTCATCACAGACACTTAGAATTCTCAATAGAGACAGCAACCACTTTTCCAGGAAATTTGTGCGCTTCATACTCTACCAGTCTCCTATCTGAATTGACTCCACACTGCTTGGATCATCATCGGGGTAGCTAGTAGATGGTACCTCAGCACCGTCATCATCAGTGGTGATGTTATCCTTTGTTAGGATGTATGGATCTATGGACATTAACATAAGGAACAAAGTCAATCAAAGTTTTAGAAAATTGCAGCTTCTATAACTATACCTGGTGAACAGTGTAAGAATTTATGTAGATACAGCACTGAACATAAAATCTGCTCCACCCATCACATTAATTTGCAAACTCTCATTAATTTAGTTTGGTAGAGAAATACAACTTTAGGATAACCCTTTAAAAATTAAAATAAAATTCAGATGGATTATACCATTCAATTATATTGTCATCAAACTTACCCAAATTTTCTCACCACAAAAGTTGAAGTAGCTGAACTTTTGTAGGACAGGCTTGTTGCACAAGGATCTTGCATACATGCATACAGGCAATATGAGGCACAAGTGGCAAACAAAACATGTGCTGTGGGTAAAAGAATAGTATCATACTGCCCTCTGTTCTTTAAACTTTACAACATGGCTGAAAACTTGTGCTGGTGTCAACTTAGCAGCATCTTAATAGTCTTTATGTCGGTTAGTTACGTTACACCCCGGTTAGTTACCTTACATGGTTAGTTATGTTACAGGTTTTGACTGCTTCTATTTTCCACATGTTACAATTTTTATGATTTTTCTTTCCTTATTTCAATTAAGGATTGCACAAAGGAGGAAAAATCAAGATATCAAAGTTTTAATTAAATTCCTTCTCTAGTGGGGAAAACAATTGGAAGTTTTGGTTAGTTACGTTACATAGGCTTTAATGGGGTACAAGTTTCACAGATTGATGGTCTGAATCTATCACAATCACAAATTTTGACTATTGCAGCCAATGTGTAGGTTCAATCAATAGCCTACATAAATATGATTAGATTGATTTGATACATTGGAATCTTCCCCATTCAGTAGTAAATTGAAGTTGCACAACTTTTTTACACATAATTTCATGATAAAACATTGTTGGCACAAAATTCTTTTTTTTGTATCTTTCCTGCAAAGACATGTTTGTGAATACATGTATCTGACTTAATGTTTAAAAATTGCAAAAAATGTAACCTTGTGAAACAGGTTCGTTTGTGTGGTTGCTAGGCTTGATTTCAGGCTACTTTCAGAATGTCTGATAATTTTAGAATAAGACGTTGTGAAAGTTTGGATTCCTACAAAATACACACAAGAAAAGATTAGCTCCACATTTAAATGATGTGCTCGGACCGTTTTTTATGCGAGTCCAAATCCTTTGCCTTTCATGCATCATGCAGCGGTTGTCTCAAACAACATCAGGGGTTTCCCGGCCGGATGAATCAACACAAAATTTTGGGTCGCCTGCAAGTGCTAAAAAAAAAAAAAAACGAAAATGAAGTTTGTAAAATTGCGTTTTTGGACGATCTGACTTTTCCCTTAATTTCTCCCCTCAATAATAGTGTTTTCATTCATGGATTCGTAATTTGAGGATCGGTTTTATAGAACTTCTTTTGCACTGAAATCTTCATGATTTAACGATCGGTCGACGACGTACATTTGGAGAGAGAAAAATGTGTGGCAAGAGCGATGTGTTTATGATTACGAGGTTGTAATTTTGTATGAAACATAACAAGAACGAGGTTAAAATTAGACTCCATCGCGCGGTTTTCGCCCCTGGATATTCGAGTTGTGTGTTTCCCTACTCGACTTCGTATTATTGTATGGAACATGGAGGAAAGAGCCAGACATTAGTAAAACTTAAAATCGCAAATTGTGCGATGCACTTAGTAAAGTTGCATCGCAAATCGCTCCAATTGCATCGCAAAATGCGATGCGATACAAGGGAAATCATTCCCTGCATGCACACAGACGGACATACGACCCATGCATGCAACGAAAAGAGTCAAGAAGTTACGATCGTAAGCGTCTTGGTGTCGCACGTACTTGCAGCTAGAAGCAGAGCACCATGCTTGTTGACCCATGTTAAACATTTTCCTAAACACTTTCCTCATTATTAATGGATTCTAAATTAATTAAAATTATTCAAAAATAACCTTTCAGAAATTGCAATGCTTGACCCCCAACTTTATCTGCAAATTTAGCTTTTTAATTGGTATTGTATAATATTTATACGGAGTGACACATCTCTGAAAACACCCCTGCACTCCTTTTTCGACGAGCCCAAGTTACGTCACAGAACCGCGCAAAATAGTAATCACGCAAGTTCAAAATTCAAATGCGCAATGTTGGAAATGTGCACATTCGCGCAGGTTGATGTTTTAATTTGTGTAGGCACGTCTTCGGTTTGCGCAAGTGTTTCAAGCGCACTGCTAGAATATATGATCGCAACAACTGAATTTGCCGAGACGGACGGAACGAAATCAGCTCACATACCGTTTTTTGGAATAAAAAGATACAGGGTCGGCGTGATTTTCTAGGGACGGTCGGGTAACCGGAAACACAACAATTCTTTTGTTCGGCCTGACATTGAAACCATTTTCCCCTGAAGCTTTGATGTATATGCTACCATGTAAGCCCAATTTTTACTAAAAAAACAAAATTTTAAATTTTGAGGCCATGTCCACTTCTTCGTGGAATTGTCCATATACGACTTCGAAAAAGGCACCTTTAGGGCCGCGTCACGTGACCCCCGATGACCTCATTGATCTGAAATTTCACACATATGATGGCTGCCTGACGGTCAACATATGTGTAAAATGAATTTGGATTATACCACGTTTTATTAGCAATTTATGACAAAAAGGTGCCAAAAATTGAAAAAATCATAAAAAATCATGTGATGACGTCATCATGACGTCATCTCAAAATTTACAAGAACTTGCCAATATCTAGCCAATATATAATGTCCAGTCAAATAATGGCAAACATGGGTTTACAGTCTAAACATCAGTTGACGCAGGGCTCGGTGCCAACCTTGATGGCTTGAAAGCACCGAATATCGAGGGTTGTTGTGCGAGTACTCGTGGAGGTGGGGCTGCAAGATTGAAAGTTTTGCAGAATATTGTTTTAAATCCAGGGCCAAAAAAGTAGCTAGTATCTATTACACATTAAAAAACTATATAAAAAACGCTTGTCCCTGCATGTTTTTGAAAGGGGTGATATTTCGAGAGGCATGAATTATTATGTATATATTATGTAACCTTGTTCAAAATCAAACTGGAAAAGGACGATAGAGAAGGAGGAAGAGAATGGTGTTTGGGAAAGGGGGGGGTGGTAATAAATTAATTTGTAGCTTAATAACATGACTAGTAATACACGTTTTGTTTCTTTCTGTTTTTGACAATTTATTTGCCAATCCTTGGAACAAAAATATTTCTATTTTAAAAGATACACACTTAGTACAACTGTATTTACTTTAATTGGTTTTTACTGGGAGTATTCATTTGTTGGCAAGTAATACTGTACCCATATTTAGACCATGTCATGTACATGTATACACGTATACCAGGCCACTTTCTGCAGGCGAGATTCTTTGCTGATATGTCAAGAAACAAAAATAAAAACTGCCAACAGCACAAATTATGATGCTTTTCCAATGCATGTACATGTACATGTATACACCAAACACCTGCCAGTAATTTAGCCTTGATATCAAGGCTGTGTAGACAAGTACTCTAGCTAAAACCATAGAGCAAGGATACTAAAACCTCAGCCGCCCGAATGCGATACAACCCCAGTCCCCCGACTGAAAAAATAGCACACCGCACTCTCACCATGCACATACACAGCGCATGTACAATGTACGCAGCCCCACACACACACCGCTATTCCACACACCGCTATCGCCCACAATCCTAGCCCGTGAGCCGTCAGGCTCACAGCCTTGACGATCTTGTAAACCGAGTTCTTATGTGTTTCATTGTTTTTCTTCGCAAATCCGTGGAAAATGGGGGGGTGAGTGGATATGCAAAGATTTATTTCATGAATAATACATCATTCCTAATAGCCAATCACACACCAGCGCGCCACTACGTTGAAAACAATCTCATTCGACCCTAGCGACGTGGACTGCTGATCGAAGCTCCACATCAAAACCACTGTACAAACGGACGTGTGTGTACATGTATGCACAGTATTCACTATTTGAATTACGGTTGCTCTCCACTGCGGGCCGTCGAGACTGCTTGGACGAGTCCATTTTATCAGAGGGTGTTGTTATCTTCAAATGTTGTAAATTAACAAAATCTTTACACCAGAAAACATTTGTAATTTTTTTTTTCGACTGCTTCAGTAATTTAACAATTTAATAAATAACATATATTTTAACGTAAACGACATGTATAACATATCTGTTTAAGATGTGACGTATGTTGCCTCAGAATTAAAATTACCTGCAGAAAATGTTCCCGTCCGTCAACAGAGATCGTTTGAACGCAAACTAAGCATCGGCAGAAACCATTCTCTCAAAAACCTTTTAAAAATCGTCAAATATCTAGAGGATGTACAGATGGATTTTGTTTAAACTTTCAGGAATGAAAGATCTATTCCTAAGTATTTTGTTAATGGAAAAAAATCAGAGGATGAAGAATAATTTTTTTCATTATGTCGATATTTGTAGCCATTTTAGGGGAGACGTTTTGTAACGAAATTCCCACCTGGACCCATTCATACACGTCAGCCGCTGCAATAAACCAACGGAAAATTTTCGTTAATATTTTTACGCATTTTATTTTTAAAAAACTAAGCACCTCAACAATTGAAAATACTCTTACGATATACACTGTTATGTTTTCAGTGCTGTTAAAGAGATAATTTTAACGGTATACATGGATTACTTTTTGGTTTTTAATGGTCATCACCTCTTTTTAAAATGGAGTGTAGCCAAACTGCGATCGCAAATGATTGCGCAGCACCCCTTCCGCCCCCCTCCTGTATATTACTATTCATAATGTTTATTAAACATGACCACTTCCAATGGCCAATCAAGAGCCTTTTATTACAAGTAGAGCACACTCATTACCATAACCGCAAGACCCGGAAGTGTACAAGATCGTCAAGGCTGTGAGCCTGACGGCTCACGGGCTAGGATTGTGGGCGATAGCGGTGTGTGGAATAGCGGTGTGTGTGCTTCCTTGGGTGAGAGCGTGGTGTGCTGTTTAAAGACAGTCGGGGGGACCGGAACAGGAGTTGGATTGCATTCGGGCATCGCATTCGTGCGGCTGTGGTTATGCACATTTTTAGCTTTATAGTCAGCAAATTATTACACAGCCTTGCAATCAAGGCTACCAGTAATTGGACTGTCTGGCTCTCTGTAAGGTCAAAGGTCACATGGTTTTATTTGGTACAATGAAGACCTTATAGGTACAGAATAATTAAAACTGGAAATTACAATGGATGATTCAAGGGAAGTTAAAATTGGTGGGATTTGAGATTCTAAGTGAAGATGGTAACAAACAGTAGGGCCTACATAAAGTCTGAAGTGAACCTTCATGGTAAAACAATAAAGTGGCAAGTTTCATTCAAGTAGGCCTAGATGTACACACATGTATGTTTCAAATTACTCTATTTTTATTATATTGTAAAACAAAAATCTAATTTTGTTTAAAAACCATAACTCAACAGCTGATGCCAAACATTTAATGCTGTTTATTAATTAATTTGTTAAGGTTGTATATTGGTTTGCATATTCATATTCAAACATGTGCACTTAAACAGCTAGACCAGAGTGGTGATTTTGTCATAAAAACCGTTGCTGCAAAAAGTATATTTAAAGGCACATTACAGAATTGGTTTTTGCTAGCAAAACAGTTGCTGGCAGTGTAAGCACTTTATGTAATCCACCATATGCATAAACTGACAAACCTGTAGAAGTTTAAATCGATTGGCCATCTGGGTCACGAAAAAATAGTGAAAAACCGATTACACATTTGCAAGTTCAACAAATGAATAAAACGCTCACTTAGCGATAAACTCCAATCAGAAAATTAGTTTATTCATTTCTCATCAAATATGGCATTTCAGACAGAAATATTTCAAGGGATGTTTTCTACTATCATCATCATTAGACCGTGTAAGTTTTATGTAAATCTGTGATCAAAAGTATATTTTACAATTACCAATTCTGTAATGTTCCTTTTTAAAAGTAAAACAAATAGCACTTGAGAAAATATTGTTAAAGACCATATCTCATTTTGCAAAAATTAAGTGACATTATCTCTTCCATGAAGAAGTTATTATTAAAATTATTGTCAAGGTTTTTCAGTGATTCGACTGTGGCTTCATGATGACAGACCATAGTGCAAACAATTACATGTATACAAGTTGGCCTAATCCAGTGGTGGATATAAAAATCCCTTATACTGTCCATTAGGGTTCGGGTAGGTCCTACGGATTGCCTCCATTACACAGGAGGGTAGAGGTACTCGATTGAAACGCCCAAGATAACCCCAGCACTACCTCACAACTTGTCAATATCCAACATGTCAATATTTTCTGGAGAGAAAAAAAGAGAGAAGAAAATCACATGTAAAATAATAGGACTTAATCAAAAAGTAAAACCAAAAGTGACAGCCTTAAATGCAGACCAATGTACAATTGACCATTGACAATGAATGATCAAGTTTTAAAGTCTTGTTGAAATGCATGTTTTTATTGGGTTAATCTTGTTTTCATGAGAGCATTCATAGATATTTCTTGGGACTGAGCCAACTTTTTACCAACACAACATTTTTAGTGACTCAAATATCTAGTCAGTGTTTCCAACAACCATCACAGCAATAAAATCTCCAGTGGCCTCACAGGCACCACAACTTGGAAGTTTAGAAAACAACATTTATCAAGTCTATATACACGTACCTGTATATAATACACATTTCTATAGTCAAAATACTTACTGGTCAATTGTACCTTCAACTGCATCTCTACCATAGTAAGCTCTGTACTGAAGGTATGCAGTTGCAAGCACACTGCTTCAAACCAATCGTGGGTGGACCTATACATTGGTTTGGGTCATCCATGTCAATGTTTAGTTGTTGCATCATGCTTTCTGTTTTTGCGACTTCCTTGCAGCAGATGTAATTTACCATCAATGGCTGAACAACACAGTGTCCACACGAATACCTGTATAGATAATAATTTTAACAATGTTATCTATAGGGGGCCTAATAGCTTATTATACTCTGCTTAAAAATTGATTATGGAAGATGGGGATAAAAAACAGTACAGAATATAGGACCTAATTTCATGGCAATACTTATAAGTTACTGCAAACCACTCTACTCTCTTGGTTGGCTGTGCTAGTTTTGTAAAGTAAGTCAAAACTACAGCCTCGGCTTCGTTTAGCCTCCATCAGCCTATTTGAAACCATAGCACCAGTGGTGTTTTAAAGGGGGGGGGGGCACGTGCCACAATTGATGTCTGTGCCCTCCAACCCCCGTTTGAAATCTGGACTTTTAAGATTTAGAATTACTCAAATAAAAAGTTACATTTTATGAACTTTTACATGTGTAGTATTTTCAAAATTGTTTTTCTATTTATACGCAGAGGTTTTTACATCCACAGCAGATTATTGCTGAAAGGGGCCATGTTTAGGAAAAGTCCAAACAGAAACTACAGTTTTGAATGGGCCGAGGTGTCCCCTCCCCCCTAGAAAAAAATTGTGCACCCCCTTGAGGCCCCCCCCCCCTTAAATTATACCCTAGTAGTACACATTTTCCAAAATGTGACAGAGCCCAAGCCGGAGCCTAAGTGAAGCCATGTACAGTTACACAATTGCAAATGTCAACAGTAAAAACAAAGCAATGAATTGTCTAATAAGATTTTTCACTTGTAAACGTCAAGTGGTGTGGGGGTTCCAAAATTAATAAACCATCAAAATTTTCATTGGATCATAGATAAACTGTGACAGAACGTGATACTCGATTCTATTTCATCGTCTTGTAATGTACAAGTAGTATTGGGACGATAACAATTAAAAGTTAAATTGTGTATTTTCAAAACACAATCAGAATGCTCGACTGTGGGTTAGCGTTCACACTTGACACAGT
The DNA here is from genome assembly GCA_032158295.1 of Pycnopodia helianthoides. Taxonomy (NCBI): domain Eukaryota; kingdom Metazoa; phylum Echinodermata; class Asteroidea; order Forcipulatida; family Asteriidae; genus Pycnopodia; species Pycnopodia helianthoides. The sequence goes on along the minus strand of CM063247.1, from coordinate 13,747,266 downwards.
ACACAATGGTTCAGTAACAAGAACCACTGAATGTCCTGTACAACTATGTAGTATACTGTATTGTTTTAATACACATACACCTGACGTACATCCATCCACACACACTCACACAAACAATGTAAAAGGTGTGTGTGCATACATCATCATGTCTGTACATGTGCAATGCTGAAACGTGTAAGAAACTACAACGTGGTTTACTACTTTGTTAGCTGTTTCGTAGCGCAGCGCAGCGAAACAGCTCTTGTTTTTGTTAAAGTTTTTTATTATTATTTTTTTTTAGCTGTTTCGTGCAGCGTAGCGCGCAGCGAAACAGCTCTTGTTTTCGTTAAAGTTTTTTTTATTATTAGCTGTTTCGTGCAGCGTAGCGCGCAGCGAAACAGCTCTTGTTTTCGTTAAAGTTTTTTTTATTAGCTGTTTCGCAGCGCAGCGAAACAGCTCTTGTTTTTGTTAAAGTTTTTTTATTATTTTATTTTTTTTTATTTGTATTTTTCAGTAAATTTCGTTCTAAGCGGCCTTTTGCATAGTTCCTAAAGAGCAATTGCATTGAAACTTTCAGTGATGATTGGCATTGGTGCAAGGAAGTGTCTAAAACAAATTCGTCATGATGACGTCATCATTCGTCACATGACGTCATCTTAATAGTTTCTATTTTAAACATTTAAAAATCTGTATCAAATCAGCCTCAAGAGACCGTAGGGTTCTGTTTGCGGGATTGTAGCCTATAAGGATAAATTAGGTCTTCATTTTATTCAGTGTGCGTGACCTCATATGACCTCTACTTCCGGTCGAAACCGGAAGTGCCTTGTAATTCAAAAGTCCTAAATGTTATGAACATGCTTTCAACGATGTTAGTGTCTGGCAAGGGTGGGCAGTTAAAAAAACATACCGATGACGTCATGATACACACGAGCGCCCTCTAGCAGCAGGTTGAAAACTGTTCAAAATGGACTTTTTGAAGATGTGTGTGAGGAAGTTTTGTGTAATCACTTCAAAATTGACACATATATGTTGACCGTCAGGCAGCCATCATATGTATGAAATTTTAGATCAATGACGTCATCGGGGGTCACGTGACGTGGCATTAAAGATGTCTTTTTTATTAGCTGTTTCGTGCAGCGTAGCGCGCAGCGAAACAGCTCTTGTTTTCGTTAAAGTTTTTTTTATTAGCTGTTTCGCAGCGCAGCGAAACAGCTCTTGTTTTTGTTAAAGTTTTTTTATTATTTTATTTTTTTTTATTTGTATTTTTCAGTAAATTTCGTTCTAAGCGGCCTTTTGCATAGTTCCTAAAGAGCAATTGCATTGAAACTTTCAGTGATGATTGGCATTGGTGCAAGGAAGTGTCTAAAACAAATTCGTCATGATGACGTCATCATTCGTCACATGACGTCATCTTAATAGTTTCTATTTTAAACATTTAAAAATCTGTATCAAATCAGCCTCAAGAGACCGTAGGGTTCTGTTTGCGGGATTGTAGCCTATAGGGATAAATTAGGTCTTCATTTTATTCAGTGTGCGTGACTTCATATGACCTCTACTTCCGGTCGAAACCGGAAGTGCCTTGTAATTCAAAAGTCCTAAATGTTATGAACATGCTTTCAACGATGTTAGTGTCTGGCAAGGGTGGGCAGTTAAAAAAACATACCGATGACGTCATGATACACACGAGCGCCCTCTAGCAGCAGGTTGAAAACTGTTCAAAATGGACTTTTTGAAGATGTGTGTGAGGAAGTTTTGTGTAATCACTTCAAAATTGAACATATATGTTGACCGTCAGGCAGCCATCATATGTATGAAATTTTAGATCAATGACGTCTCGGGGGTGCAGTGAGTCTGATTAAAGATGTCTATTTTCATGTTGTGCAGCGATAGGCGCGCAGCGAAATGCAATCTTGTTTTGAAAGTTTTTTTCATAGACTGTTCGCAGCGCAGCGAAACATGCTTTGTTTTTGTTAAAGTTTTTTTTGTATTTAATTTTTTTTTTTTTGTATTTTTCAGTAAATTTCGTTCTAAGCGGCCTTTTGCATATTCATAATGAGCAATTATTGAAACTTCAGTGATGATTGCATTGGGGCAATGAAGTGTTCTAAAACAATTTGCATGATCTCATCATCGTCATTGACGTCATTTAATTCTTTTTTAAACATTTAAAAATCTGTATCAATCAGCTTAAACATAGGGATTCTGTTTGCGAGAATTGTACCTATAGGGATAAATAGGCTCATTTTATTACAGTGTGCGTGACTTCATATTACCTTTTATTTTTTCGGTCGAAACCGGAAGTGCTTGTAATTCAAAAGCAATATGTTATGAACATGCTTCAACTGTTAGTGTCGGCAGGGTGGGCAGTTAAAAAAAATACGATGACGTCAGATACAACGAGTCGCCTCTAAGCGCAGGTTGAAACTGTTCAAATGGACTTTGAAGATGTTGTGAGGAAGTTTTGTGTAATCACTTCAAAATTGACACATATATGTTGACCGTCAGGCAGCCATCATATGTATGAAATTTAGATCAATGACGTCATCGGGGGTCACGTGACGTGGCATTAAAGATGTCTTTTTTGAAGTCGTATATCTCCCGATGTATAAGTGCCATCATGTTGAAACTTAGTAGGTGGTTAGATATTGGCAAGTTCTTGTAAATTTTGAAATGACGTCATGATGACGTCATCACATGATTTTTTATGATTTTTTCATTTTTTGCACCCTTTTGTCATAAATTGCTAAAGTATTAGTGCGATTATGTTGAAACTTAGTAGGTTGTTAGATATTGGCAAGTTCTTGTAAATTTTGAAATGACGTCATGACGACGTCATCAGATGATTATTTATGATTTTTAAAACTTTTTGCACCTTTAAGTCATGAATTGCTATGTGGACATTGTATAATCTAATTCTTTTTTAACAGGCTTGTTACGTCATAACTGCTTTGAATACAAAAAGACTTTCATATTTCCTTGAGTAATTTGAAAATGTTATTGCGAAACAGCTCGGCATTTGTGCACAAATGCAATTATGTCTAGTTATTATTATTTTTTTTTATTTTATTTTTTTCCTGTTTCAGTAAAAAAAGACATTGGGATAACGCACAATCGTTCTAAGCGGCCTTTTGCATAGTTTCTAATAGCAATTGCAATGAAACTTTCAGTGATGAAAGGCATTGGTGCAAGGAAGTGCCTAAAAGAAATTCGTCATGATGACGTCATCACCTGTCACGTGACGTCATCTTAAAGGTTTCTATTTAAAAAATTTGAAAGTCCGTATCAAATCAGCCACAGGAGACCGTAGGTTTCTGTTTGCGGCATTGTATAGGGATAAGTTAGGTCTTCATTTTATTCAGTGTGCGTGACCTCATTTGACCTCTACTTCCAGCCATGAGTGAAATTTCAGATCAATGACGTCATCGGGGGTCACGTGACGTGGCATTAAAGATGTCTTTTTTGAAGTCGTATATCTCCCGATGTACGAGTGCGATCATGTTGAAACTTGGTAGGTTGTTAGATATTGGCAAGTTCTTGTAAATTTTGAAATGACGTCATGATGACGTCATTACATGAATTTTTATGATTTATTTCATTTATTTGCACCTTTTGTCATAAATTGCTAAATAAACACTATAATCCAAATTCTTTTACACATGTTGACCGTCAGGCAGCCATCATACGTGTGAAATTTCAGATCAATGACGTCATCGGGATCACGTGACGCGGCATTAAAGGTGCCTTTTTCGAAGTCGTATATCTTCCGATGTATTAGTGCGATCATGTTGAAACTTGGTAGGTTGTTAGATATTGGCAAGTTCTTGTAAAATTTGAAATGACGTTATGATGACGTCATCACATGATTTTTAATGATTTTTTTCATTTTTTGCACCTTTTTGTCATAAATTGTTAAATGAACTGTAATGTAGTGTGATTTTAAAATGTTCGTCGCGAAACAGCTTGGCATTTGTGCACAAATGCGATTGAGCTCTAGTTTTTGTTTGTATTTTTCAGTAAATTTCGTTCTAAGCAGCCTTTTGCATAGTTCCTAAAGAGCAATTGCATTGAAACTTTCAGTGATGATTGGCATTGGTGCAAGGAAGTGTCTAAAACAAATTTGTCATGATGACGTCATCACTCGTCACGTGACGTCATCTTAAAGGTTTCTATTTTAAACATTTGAAAATCTGTATCAAATCAGCCTCAAGAGACCGTAGGGTTCTGTTTGCGGGATTAGGGATAAATTAGGTCTTCATTTTATTCAGTGTGCGTGACCTCACTTGACCTCTACTTCCGGTCAAAACCGGAAGTGCCTTGTAATTCAAAAGTGCTAAATGTTATGAACATGCTTTCAACGATGTTAGTTTCTGGCAAGGGTGTGCATTTAAAAAAAAAAAAACGATGATGTCATGATATACACGAGCGCCCTCTAGCGGCAGGTTGAAAACTGTTCAAAATGGACTTTTTGAAGATGTGTGTGGCGAAGTTTTGTGTAATCACTTCAAAATTGACACATATGTTGACCGTCAGGCAGCCATCCTATGTGTGAAATTTCAGATCAATGATGTCATCGGGGGTCACGTGACGTCATTAAAAATGCCTTTTTCGAAGTCGTATATCTCCCGATTTATAAGTGCGATCATGTTGAAACTTGGTAGGTTGTTAGATATTGGCAAGTTCTTGTGAATTTTGAAATGACGTTATGATGACGTCATCACAAGATTTGTTATGATTTTTTCATTGTTTTGCACCTTTAAGTTATAAATTGCTAACTGACCAAGGTATAATCTATAACAAAAACAAATTAAATAGCCTGGATTGGTCATAACTGCTTTGAATATGAAAATAGTTTCAAATTCAGTTGACAAATTTGAAAATGTTATGAACGAAACAGCTATGCATTTGTGCACAAATGCAGTTATGTCTTGTTGATATTTGTTTTTTAATAATTGCAACTAAATAAATAGGCATAACTATCACTATAGGAAAGGCAAATATTATGTGCCTGTTTTGTGGGCTTACAGTACAGCCCTCATGTTGCCATCGAGGCACGAAGGGACCAAGACGAGCGAGACCGGCAACGTGTACTCGAACACGCAACTCGCGGGGGGCGCTCGCGAGTTTGTAAATCAAACGAGGGCGCCACTCGAGACGAGGGATCCCACGTTCAGTTGGGAAGCAGCATTACGAGACAAACGAGCGAGGACCCGCGAAACTATCGAGTGCCCACGAAACGAAACGAGCGCTGCACATGCGAGGACAATTTTCAGGGATCGTCCAGCTTTTGTCAAATAGTCACAACATGTTTATAATATATTCCTTGTATTGCAAAGATTTGTAGATATATGACAGGTTATAAATTTTGACTGGCGATGTATCGTCGGGTAAATATCGCCAATATGTCGATATATCGTGAAAAATATTCGAACACGGAAAAACGGTTTTACCACAGGGAGGACATGAGCAATAAAATAAACAAACAAGACATGACTGTATGAATAAACCGCTGAGATAAAATCACTGAATTTAATAATAATATCCATGTTCCTTGAAAACAGAACGTCTTACATTTTGGTGTGCTTTTTATCACTGGTTCCGACACAATTAACTCATGGTTTCTCTTCCATGATTGAACGTTGCGATCTCTAAAAGCTGGCTGGTGCCTCAATTTTTATACCGATACACCACGTACATTGTATGTGCACGTTACGTAAATACGTTTTCCCGATCCCGACCACGGGGCGATTTCTCAGCAAGGAAATTTCCCTTGCCTTTTCGCTCCCACGGCTACACGCCCTTCCTTCACCCCCTAACTATAAAGTTTACCACGTTAGGAGCAGGCACATCCGCGGGATCGAGGTGATAAATACTATGGGATGGCAGCGCTGTAAGAAGCTTGACGTCATAATTATTCACAGCAATCGACTGTGGTGGCTGGCTTGTGGGGGCATTCTGGTTTTACTTTTAGTATTATATGGTCTTGATAAATCGTTTTGTGGGCCTCGCAGGCTGACTGCTTATCCCTTTTTGTTTTTTAATCCGGTGTATGTGCAATTATTTGTCACCAGTGGGCCCATGTTTTTTGTTTTGCTTTTTTGATAGCAGGAATTCTTTTACATTGAGGAACTGTGATCGTAAAATGATAATTTTGTGATCGATTGAGTGATCGATAACTGAAAAACTGTGTCACATTTTCATTGGGGAATTTTTTATTCTCCGTTGTACCATTATTTTTCTTTTTGTTAATATCTCGTTTTTAATATGTGGGGCTCTGAGAAGATCCGTTTTGCTGTTGGTGCTTTCACCAGGCCTTGGCTACACACGAACCGTTGACTTAAACATTGACTTGAACTCAAGTCTAGTCACAACGGGTCATTAATTAAATTCTGTCGGTATGACCCTCTAGAAACGATACTATTTACCAACGTACTAGGACCATCCAACCCATATCGTGATCATAGAGGATTCTGTAATCTGCGATTTTCCGTTTTCAATCGTTAAGTTTTAGGGAAATTATCTTTGTCACCCGAAAATCTAAAGACACAAATAAAAAATAATGACGGTAACTTCTTCCATGGAGCGACACTAGTTCTCGTCATTGTTTTCTAAACGAGGCCATTTAAAGGCAACCAGTTCCAGGCCGGCAATCTCCAAGAAGAAAACTGATTCACATTTTAATGTCCACATACTTTTTGGGGGACTGGAATATACAATGTTTAAAGAATGACTCATGTGCTACCACAGCGGTCTTGTAGCTTGCACTGCAGACAAGGCCCTTATGTCGGTTATATCAAGGGATCCATTGTTCATGGGCATGCATAGACGTCGTGATTACAACCAGGGATTGTGGTCATGCCTGACTGTGTCGCACTGACCGTCATTGGTTACCACCTTCTTATAAGAACTTTTACCGACAGAAAGTGGCGCATTATTTCTTTGCAACTTCTCTCAAGATGGCACGCCGATTTTCCTTGTACACGAAGCAGCGCATAGTTTCTATGCATGAGAAAGGGATGTCTGCCAAGCAAATCCAAGACTCCCTGATGTCAGATGGCATCTGCACATACACAGCGTCTGTTCGGGCTTTTCTGAAACGCTACAAGGACACAGGATCTGTTTTTAACAAGACAAGGTCTGGTCGTCCATCAACGTTTGAGCCACACCACATGCAGTTCATAGACGATCTCTATGAAAATGACGACGAGTTGACAGCGGTTGATGTGCAGCGAATACTGCAAGAAACTCAAAACTTGCATGTATCGGTTTCTTCAGTAAAACGCGTGAGGAAAAAGCTGCGGTGGGTGAAAACTGGTGCCAGATATTGCCAATTAATTCGCATACCTAATCGTCAGAAGCGTCTTGATTTTTGTCAAAAGGCACTAGCAGAAAATGAAACCTTTGACGATGTCATTTTTACTGACGAGAGTTCTATTCAGTTAGATTGTCACAGTAAACTTACTTTTCGGAAGAAGGGCAGTGCCCGAAAATTCAAAGCTCGTGCCAAACACCCCGTAAAAGTTCATGTGTGGGCTGCCATTTCAAAACGAGGCCCATCCCAAATGCTGGTGTTTGAGCGCATAATGGATGCAAAATTCTATGCAAAAGAGATTTTAGAAAACACTCTCTTGCCTTTCATTCACACTTACTTCCCAAACGGTCATCGCTTCCAGCAAGACAATGACCCGAAACACACTAGCAGACTCGCAACAGATTACATGACAGGCGCGGGCATTATATGGTGGAAAACACCGGCGGAAAGCCCAGATTTGAACCCAGTAGAAAATGTCTGGCACCAGCTAAAACATCATCTCCGGCGGCACGTCAAGCCTCGAACCAAAGATGAACTCATGGCAGGCATCAGAGAGTTCTGGCAGACAACCCCAACCCAAGAAGTCTGCAACAGGTACATCAACCACTTGCACAAGGTGATTCCAGCTGTGATCGAGAGAGAAGGATGCGCTTCTGGCTACTAAAGTCATCAAAACAAACCGGCTCTTTTCAGAGACACCACCCACACAAGAGAGATGATTTTCCTTGTCACGTTGCTCAATCATTTGTCCTAATAAAGTATATGTAATCAAAATTATATCATTCAAATAAAATACTAAAAATAATGATAAATAAATCCACTATTCACTATACTTTAAAGGGTTAGGGTACCTTATATATAGAACACAATGTCCATAGATGTACATTAAACTTACACAGTTTGAAGATAATGGTGGTAGAAAGCTTCCCTTAATTTAAAATGTTACTTGCTGACGTGCTGTTGTTTTTGAGAAATTAGTAAAACAATGTCACGAAAATAACTTTCGTCTCGGGAGACGAATATTATTTTAGCATTTAAAACGTATTTACCAGTACTGATATAAATACCAATACTGTTAAATACGTTGTACCATGGAGGAAAAAAAACACATCCTCCATGATTGTACATGTACATTGTGTACATTGTACATGCTAAAATAATTGTTCGTCTCACTGCGCATCCAGAAATTAAAGGACAACACCCCCACCCCTACCCCCAATCGTTTCAAAACTATGCCAACAATTGCTAGCAATAAGGATAGGAAAAAGTACGTTTATTATTTACTTTTAATAGTCATAATTTTAGTAATCAACATTTCGCTTGTATATGTGTGGGGAGGGGTACACAACAACAAAACCATGTTTAAAGTCTATAGTCGGTAATTCAGGTTGTTCATGTAAATTAAATAATTGTGTCGTCACGTTTCACGCAACACAGTTTACATTATTTTGTGTAAGTACCTCAAAGCACATTCAGGTTCAATAGGGCTGTTATGTGTTTGGTAAAATCATGGACGAACCTTGATTTATATCTTGACAAATATTCAATACGTTACTGTAACGTAGTATTAAGGGAGTGAATAGAATTGCGGATGTTTTGTAGGTCTTTAACAAACCACATCATTTTGATGTTACCCTCTTCCTAGTCTTGCATACTTTTGTCATAAACAAGAAAATCGTTGGAATGACCATTGTGAAAAAGCGTATAGCGAACAGGTGGTGATTTCATGTACACATGTGTGTACTGGTTCACGTTGTTGTGTAAGCAGAGGACAGTTTAAAAGGCCAGCGGAAGGTCTTCGAGTTTCAGTGTCAAGCGCATCGTTCTTTCATGATACAACCATGTCGTTCAGGCGCCAGCTAAAGATTTTTAGAGAAGCTCTTGTGGCTTTTCCCAAAGAAAGCTCGACAGCAATTGTGCCCACCAAGCTGGTAAAGGGAACCAATCTTGCAATGCTGAAGACTGGAATGGCGGTCAAAGTTTGCTGGGATAATCAAGATGTCCCTTGCGAAATACTAAAACTATCAGGTGAGTGAAAATAAAGCCAAAGTTTAATAATTTTAATTCTTCCTATCCGAATGAAGGTATTTACAGGTGATAAACATAATTTGTTTTGGGTACGGAGTTTTAAGTTGTGTCGGGTTTTGTGATGACATGAATTGAAGCCTGGACACTGAACTGTAAAAAAAACCTGTTATTTTACGGGAAAAGTTCTCAAAGAATGTTTTCGGGGTGGTTCCGTAATTATAAAAAAAAAAATTAGATTGTGCTTTCTTACGGAAAAATGTTATTAAAAAGTCAGAAAATGAGGAATTATAATAAATTCTTGTAAATTTCTGCTTGAACTTTCAAAGGATGATGTATTTTTTTACTGAATTTCAAAAGACTCATCAAGAAAGTACGGGTGAATTTTTTAAAACTTTTTCTGACAATATTTTTTCACTGTACATGTTTATGGCTAGTCGGTACTGGTAAGTCATGTGTAAAACAAACATTTATGAACAAGTTATATTTATTTTTCCATTAAAATATTTATTTTTTCTATATTCTAATATAAATCGTATTTTTTGTTGATATGTTAGTCTAGAAAAACCATCTGGTACTACACCCAGTAACTGGGGCGCCGTACTCCTTTTTTTTCTCGAAATTTCTCATTATCGACAATAATGACAAATTTCGAAAAAAGGAGTACGGTTCCCAGTTACTGGGTCCAAGCACGGTCCAAATACAACTAAACAAACACTAATATACTACTTGTACTAATTCGGGTAAAAAACCTCTCTTTTGCAAGTATAATTATAACTTTTTCATCAGATTGAAAGTGATATAGATACATATGATTCTTCAACATGTATTTAATGTTTTATTTACGTTCAAATGTTGTTTTAAAGTGCATTTAAAGTGTGTTGTCGTCAGGCGTCCTAAGTTGTTGGATTTTTAGTGCGACCCCTATTATCATGAAATCGAAGGCGAGCATTTTCTTGACAGCTCACGACAATACGTTTGATGTTTGTTATTGTTTGTATTGTTCAGATGACCACTCGGAATTGCTACAACTTCAGAGACAATTGATGGCATCCCGTGCTGCTAAATCCAAGGTATGTATTTATCATATTTCTTCCGATTGTTTCCAAAGCTTGTGCAAGTTTCTATAGCCTTTTTTATCGAGAACTCGCACAGCAGGCGGGACAAAACGGACACCGACAAAACGACAGTGCTTGATGAGGGTGTGCTTTGCTTTAAGTCAGCCATGATACTCATTACTCCAGTTCTCTCAATTGTGCTTACTTAGGTAAATCAAAAGTTTTATTGCTTTTGGCCTTGGTGCTAATTGATTTTGTCTGGTTGCCTCATAAATTTGAATGAAGCCAAGTGGCTTGCCCCTTTTACCTTAAAGGAACACGTTGCCTTGGATCGGACGATTTGGTCTATGAAAAGCGTTTGTAACCGTTTGTTATAAAATATATATGGTTAGAAAGATGTTTTAAAAGTAGAATACAATGATCCACACAAATATGCCTCAAAATTGCGTGGCTTTCCTTTTACTTTGCGAACTAACACGGTCCGCCATTTTGGAGAGTCAACATTTTTACTCCCCAAAATGGCGGACCGTGTTAGTTCACGATGTAAAAGGAAAACCACGCAATTTCGAGGCACATTTGTGTGGATCATTGTATTCTACTTTTAAAACATCTTTCTAACCATATGCATTTTTCAACAACTGGTTACAAACGCTTTTCATAGACCAACTCGTCCGATCCAAGGCAAAGTGTTCCTTTAAGGTCAATTTAACGGATTTCAGCTCTGAACTGTCCATTTGGTTAATGATTTTCATGGACGCATTTTCTAACATTTAGCAAAGATCGTATTTAATACAGGATAAGCGTTTGCTAAAAGAATTTGGAGGTGCAACATATTTTTGACAATACCTTCCGACTACATTTTGTTTAACTGTAGAGTTTTTACTTTTGTATTTACAGCAAAATGATGGCTCTCGCAAGAGACACTCTGCCGTGACAACGTTGGAGGAGGAGGATGTTGAGGACCCCAAAAAGATTTTAAAAAGGAAAACTAAAGAGGTATGTTACTCGAATACTTCAGTTTGCATTGGGAATTTTAAAAATACAATTACAAACTTGATTGTGCCTTGCTTTTTTCCCTGAAAGTTAATCTATCCTGGTGTATGGACTCTCCATTCTCTCACTCAAAGCTTTATGAGTTTCTTTACGCATAGGAAAAAACACCAGATAGTCGGATAAATAGTTATCATTGGTTACTTCCAAGAACAGTTTGTGGAACCTGTTCAGTTCTATATGTTATATTAAAGTTTACCAATGGTTAACAATTAAAAATTAAATCTGACAAATTGCTTTCTTTGCAGAACAAACCTCCAGCCAAGATGCGGGTAAGAGGAGGCAAGGAGGAGGATGCAGCTAAGGAGAAACCCACAACCAAGACAAGGAAAGGAGGAGGCAAGGAGAAGAATGCAGCTAAAGGGAAGAAGTCTGCAACACAGACGGGGAAAGCAGGAGGCAAAATTACTGTAGCGATAGCAACTAAAATAGTGAAGAAAAAAGAGGTACATATTATGAATAGAGGTTACTTTCAGCGGGTTAACATTTTTAGTTTCTGGAGAAGAGTTCTATAATTTGAAACAGTTTTGACCTGAGTTTTGTTTGTGAATAATTTTGTTTTTGCGAGTAGATTTGGCAGTGTCATAGTAGAATTTTTATAAATCTGTCTTTATTAACATATATCGCGAAGGTGCATTACACATTTGAATCTTGCAGTCAATGATCATAAACCAGTACATAAATTAATATTTGTGCACAAGGCTTTAAAGATTGATAACCTGGGTATGGGCCTATTTTCACCAAAAATAGATTTCACTAGCAAACAAAACTTTCAATGCTTACAAATGAGCAAAGTATTAATTTTCAATTTTTATTGGCAACCTTTTTTAGAACACTCGCACTATGCATGTCATTAACTGTTCGGTTTTCAAAAAATCTGAAAAGGTAATTGAACTTTTGTGTGGATCCACACAAAATCACTGGAAACAGTCACTGGATTTTGTTTTGACATAATGTACAAAAAATCCTTTTTTTTCACACAGGAAGCAAGAGTACTGTTTAGGTCTGAGGGCCCATCTTCAGCAAGTCCAGCAAATGAGGGTGCTCTGGGTCGCCGCCCCTTGACTGACTCTTCTTCAACCAATGGAACGCTGGGTCAACGCCCCTTGACTGACTCTTCTTCAACCAATGGTACCCTTGGTTGCCTCCCATTGACTGACTCTTCTTCTTCAACCAGCAGTACCCTTGGTCGCCGCCCATTGACTGACTCTTCTTCTTTAACCAGCAGTACCCTTGGTCGCCACCCCTTGACTGACTCTTCTTCAATCAATGGAACGCTGGGTCACCGCCCCTTGACTGACTCTTCTTCAACCAATGGTACCCTTGGTTGCCGCCCCTTGACTGACTCTTCTTCTTCAACCAGCAGTACCCTTGGTCGCCGCCCATTGACTGACTCTTCTTCTTCAACCAGCAGTACCCTTGGTCGCCGCCCCTTGACTGACTCTTCTTCAATCAATGGAACGCTGGGTCACCGCCCCTTGACTGACTCTTCTTCAACCAATGGAACGCTGGGTCGCCGCCCATTGACTGACTCTTCTTCTTCAACCAGCAGTACCCTTGGTCGCCGCCCCTTGACTGACTCTTCTTCAACCAATGGTACCCTTGGTCGCCGCCCCTTGACTGACTCTTCTTCTTCAACCAGCAGTACCCTTGGTCGCCGCCCCTTGACTGACTCTTCTTCAACCAATGGTACCCTTGGTTGCCGCCCATTGACTGACTCTTCTTCTTCAACCAGCAGTACCCTTGGTCGCCGCCCCTTGACTGACTCTTCTTCAACCAATGGTACCCTTGGTCGCCGCCCCTTGACTGACTCTTCTTAAACCAATGGTACCCTTGGTCGCCGCCCCTTGACTGACTCTTCTTCAACCAATGGAACGCTGGGCCGCCGCCCCTTGACTTACTCTTCTTCAACTAACGGTACTCTGGGCCGCCGCCGAATGACTGACCCTTCAACCAACAGTACCCTGGGTTGCCGCCCCTTGCCTGACTCTCCGCCTGCCCAACATCAGCGCCTAATGAGCTATTCTCCTTCCATTCAGCATTGCCGTCCCCTTGACTACTCTCCCTCTGCCCAGCATCACCGACCAATGAGCTATTCTCCCTCCATTCAGCATCGACGTCCCCTAGACTATTCTTCTCCCTCTGTCCAGCATCACCATCCACTGGATTATCCTACCTCCGACCAGGATCACTGTCAACTGAACAGCTTACCCTCTCCCCGAAATCGCCGTTCACAGGGTTACTCCCCGTCTGCTCAGCATCGCCAAGCCGACAACTTTGATGCTTTCATGTGGCCATCTGAACGATACTTGGATATGGATGATGATGCTGAGACTGCAGAGTTAACAAAGGTATTTTGGATTTGTGGTTACATTTTTAATTTGAAATTCAAGTTATGATGGGGTCGAAAAAGGAGTACAAGCTTTCATTTGAGCTATAAAAAAAGCTTTAAAATTTGTCATGGTTCCTAACCGTGAAAAAAGACGGCTAGACCATTTTGAAGCAGATAGTACACAGATTTTTTATTTATAATTCAAGTTGTGAAGGGGTCGAGAAAGGAATCCAGCTTTCATTTGAGCTATAAAAAAAAGTTTTAAAATTGTCATGGTGCCTTACCGTGAAAAATGACTGCTAATGACCATCTTGAAGCAGACAGTGCGCAGATTTAAATTAAATTTCTCATCTTGGGATTTCTCTATTGCAAGCATGTTATTCTTCATACTAATATAGAATTTCCAACTTTGTTTCTGGGAAAAGTTGACCCCACCCCCCCCCCCTTAAAAAAAAATAAAAAATAAGTATAAAAAATGCAGATAAATACATTCCTATGACCTTGTTTCAATTGTGTCCAATTGAAAAGATTTGTCAAAATTACAGACGTTACATTGTTACAATTTTGACCTAAAACCAAACTGTCTGTGATTAGCCCCAGTTAGTGTGACTTAGATATTGTGGAATTTTCAGTGCCAAAATGCTAATTTTATTCATCATCGTTTGTTTACAGGCTTGCACAACGCCCTGCAACAACTGCAGTTCTATGATGAGGATGATGGAGGAGATTTTGGATCAAAATACGCTGATTTTGAATCGTCTGCCATACAATACTGATCGGACACCACCACTACCACCAGCGAGAGCAAGACAAAACAGTCCACCCCTTAACAATTCAACAGATGATGCTATAAATCCTGACAAGCTGGTTGACAGGACCACACTCGCCAGAATGGAGAGATCTTGTTCATCGCTGCCAAATCTAGCTCTAAGTTTGGTAAGGAAAATGTTCAGTGAAGAGGAGATGAGAACATCTAATTGTAGGGGGGTTAGGGGTCTCCTTCCTTTAGAATCTGTGAGGCTGGCATATGTGAAAAAACTCATGTTTGGAGTTAATCCAGGCCCACAGTTTGATGCTTTTTGGAAGAGAGACTGTGTAACAGCGATAGATGAGGGTTGCCGGCGGCTTCGCCGAAAAGACAGAGTCTAGTCCTACTCTTCACTGAACATTTTCCTTTCTGTTTGCTCTTTTCATGGTTTTGATGATTTTCATCCTAAACTTTGACTCCACAAAATGGCGGAGCGTGTTAGTTCGCAAAGGCATATTTGTGTGGATCTTTTAAAACATCTTTCTGACCATATGCATTTTATAACAAACGGTTATAAATGCTTTTCACAGACCAACTCGTCCGATCCAAGGCAACGTGTTCCTTTAAACATAATTGATTACACTTCTTTATATATCGAGCCTGAGATTCATGAAAGAGCATATTGATCAACTTTTGAGTTGAATCCAACCGTTCTTTTCAGAACCATTCCCAACTCAATATTTTTAACTTAAACATTAATTTGTTAACAAATTTTACAAGATACTTTTCTTTTGTTAATACTTATTCATTGATATTCGTTTGAATAAAGATATTTTAAGCTGCCATCCAAAAAAATTGCTTTTGAGTTATTGTTCTTTTTATGAAAGTGTAGCATTGACTGAATACGACAAATACAGTACATGTACTTACTTGGGCCAAGGGAAAGACAAAATAGTTGAATGCCAGGGCATATGTGAATTCGGAGAAAACCATGGACTGGTTTGTTTATGTAGTTTGTAAATTTAAACTTGGCGGCGGTGCTCTTACCTCAGTTAAAGGGTCTCTGTACTTCTGGTAAAACACAAAACAAAAAAGCTCACAGATTTACATTAAACTTACACGGTTTAAAGATATTGATGGTAGAAAGCTTCCCTTGAAATATTACTGGCTGAGGTGCTGTACTTTTTGAGAAATGAGTAAAACAATTAGTTTTGATCTCACGAGTCGAAAACTCAATGTTTGAAAACAGTGAAAACACATAAGGTTTGTTCCCCACTTTTTCTGGTGATTGCGATGACCGATTGAGCTTAAACTTTCACAGGTTTGTTTTTTTCATGTATATGTTGGGATACACCAAGTGAGGATACTGGTCTTTGACATTTACCAAAAGTACAGAGACCCTTTAAGGAAATCCGATTTCATAAAAAAAAAAATAATAATAATAAATAAAACGGACAACTTCCGCCCATATGTTTGAACAATGAAGCCTACATACAAGCCATGTAATTTTTCGTAAACACGCTAAAATTTTAAGGAACTGCTCCAATTTGACCACGCTGTTGACAGAATGTGCATGCCTACCAGGCAGCGACGACAATGCTGTATCATTTGACCACGCTGTTGACAGAATGTGCATGCTTACCAGCGACGACAATGCTGTATGATACAGCATTGCCGTCGCTGGTTGGCCTGCACATTCTGTCGCATTGTCATCGCTGGTAGGCATGCACATTCTGTCAACAGTGTGGTCAAATTGGAGCAGTTCCTTGGCGTACTTTTTACGATTTTTCACCCTATTTACGCTTTTACGATTTTATACATCAATCGTACGATTTCCGTTTCAGACAAAAACAGTTCTGTTTCATGTAAAAGGTTGCAACAAAACTTTTTTATAAGATTATAAAATGCACCTTGTTCAAACAAAAAGTGCCCCTCTTTGCTGGTTCTTAATCAAATAAAAGTTGTATTGTTTTGAAAGAAGAAAATATATACTATACGATGCCGAGCGACTTTGCAAGTTTGACAAAAGCACTTTTCTAAAACCCCGACAGGTGCACGCTAGTTCTAATCCTATTTAGTAATACTATAGTGAGAAATGTTCTGTTGTCAAAAAATACCCACATGTTTCTAAAACTAGAGATGAGTTTGTCCCTGCAGTCTGACAGATTTTGACATGCCGGCTGACCCTTAGCCACACGTGTAAATAGTGAACGTCCAGTGAAAATTTCAAAAATTTGTGTGGTGGGGTACCGCTATTTTTTACGTTTTTTCCGATGAACCAGAAAACAAGATTTGAATTGGAAGTTTTTAAAAAAATATATAATAAAAAAAATTAATAGAAAATAGAAAATTTGATTTTTTTTTTATTATTACAAAAACGTTTTTTTTATTTTTTTATTAAAGCCAAACCTATTGGAAATTAATTAAAAAATTGAACAGGCAAGCGAATTTAACAAAGTATTGTTTATTAAGCTTTTTTTATTTATTAGAAAACATCAGAAATATGATTGAAGTACATAGCGAATAGCACTAGCAGACGGAGGACAAAATCATCACAATCACGGAACATTCTGTACATTTTTTCACCCAAATTACATTTTCTCCCTCCTTTTAATCAACAACTATACACAAACCAGCTTACCTATGCTCTGGATTTTGTCATTTTTTGCGGGGGTTGTCCTTTAGTGGATAAGCTGTATTTATTTATGTAATGATGCTTATCGCAAAGAAGGAATGTTCGCATCTGCCGAACAGTAAATAATAAGTTCGCCTATAATTTCTGAGGCTTAAATGAAATGGTTATATTTATATACAAGAAATGCCCGTAGACTTCTGGGCATTTATTTAAATAAACTAACGTAAGCCTTGGTTACCTGGACCCCTCTGCTGTGAGGGGCAAACACCACCGAGCCAGTTTCAGGGTCCACGTAGCCTTGGCGTACACGATACTAATTTGGAGGACTAGTTAAACAATATTAAGTTCTGCAGACGGTGAGCCTCGCTTGTCGAAGGTAAGACGTAGAGTGGGCCGATGGAGCCCGCTCAGTAGCTTTTTACTATCGCGTTCTGCATCAAGGGTTGGAATGAATAGGGGAGTATTCTAAATGCTAATAAGGATATTTGCTGATGTACACCTGGCCGGCAAGTTTATACAAAGTCCACATAATAGGGAGACTTGGTGCTAAGCAAGATTTTCAACTAGTAAAGATAAGGGAAGGCAAGTTTATACAAGTCCCATAGGGAGACTTGGTGCTAAGCAAGATCATCAATTAAGTAAAGATAAGTGGAAATGGCAATGTATACAAGTCCATAGGGAGATTGGTGCTAAGCAAGATTATCAACTAAGTAAAGATTAGCGGGGAAGGTAAGTTTGACAAGTCCCACCCCATAGGGAGACTTGGTGCTAAGCAAGATTATCAACTAGTAAAGATAGCGGGAAGGTAAGTTTAATACAAGTCCCATAGGGAGACTTGTGCTAAGCAAGATCATCAACTAGGTAAAGATAAGTGGAATGGCAAGTTTATACAAGTCTTATAGGGAGATTTGGTGCTAAGCAAGATTATCAGCTAAGTAAAGATAAGGTGGGAAGTAAGTTTATACAAATCCCATAGGGAGACTTGGTGCTAAGCAAGATCATCAATTAAGTAAAGATAAGTGGAAATGGTAATGTAAAAGTCACATAGGGAGACTTGGTGCTAAGCAAGTTTCATCAATTAAGTAAAGATAAGTAAAAGGCAAGTTTTAAAAATTCCCATCATGCCATAGGGAGACTTTGTGCTAAGCAAGATTATCAACTAAGTAAAGATAAGTGGGAATGGAAGTTTATACAAGTCCATAGGGAGATTGGTGCTAAGCAAGATTATCAGCTAAGTAAAGATAAGGGGAAGGCAAGTTATAAAAGTCATAAGAGATTGGTGCTAAGCAAGTTATCAACAAGTAAAGATAGGGGAAGGCAAGCTTGTTAAAGTCCCATAGAGGGACGAGTGCTAAGCAAGGTTATCAACTAAGTAAAGGTAAGTGGGAATGGCAAGTTTATACAAGTCCAATAGGGAGATTTGGTGCTAAGCAAGATTATCACTAAGTAAAGATAAGGGGGAAGGTAAGTTTATACAATCGCACATAGGGAGACTTGGTTGCTAAGCAAGATTATCAACTAAGTAAGATTAGCAGGGAAGGCAAGTTTATACAAGTCCCATAGGGAGACTTGGTGCTAAGCAGATTATCAACTAGTAAAGATAAGCGGGAATACCAAGTTTATACAAGTCCCATAGGGAGATTTTGTGCTAAGCAAAGATTATCAACTAAGTAAAGATAAGGGAATGGCAAGTTTATACAATCCCAATAGGGAGACTTGGTGCTAAGCAAGATTATCAACTAAGTAAAGATAAGCGGGGAAGGCAAGTTTATACAAGTCCCATCAGGGAGACTTGTGCTAAGCAAGATTAACTAAGTAAAAAAAAAAAAAAAGGGAGATTGGTGCTAAGCAAGATTATCAACTAAGTAAAGATAAGCGGAAGGCAAGTTTATACAAGTCCATAGGGAGACTTTGGTGCTAAGCAAGATTATCAACTAAGTAAAGATAAGTGGGAAGGCAAGTTTATACAAGTCCCATAGGGAACTTGGTGCTAAGCAAGATTATCAATAGTAAAGATTAGCGGGAAGGCAAGTTTAAAAAGTCCCATATGAGGAGACTTGGTGCTAAGCAAGATTATCAACTAAGTAAAGATAAGGGGGAAGGAAGTTTAACAAGTCCCATAGGGAGACTTGGTGCTAAGCAAGATTATCAACTAAGTAAAGATAAGGGGAATGGCAAGTTTATACAAGTCCATAGGAGACTTGGTGCTAAGCAAGATTATCAACTAAGTAAAGATAGGAAGGCAAGTTTAACAAGTCCATAGGGAGACTTGGTGCTAAGCAAGATTATCAACTAAGTAAGATAGGGAAGGCAAGTTTATACAAGTCCAATAGGGAGACTTGGTGCTAAGCAAGATTATCAACTAAGTAAAGATAGGGGAAGGCAAGTTTATACAAGTCCCATAGGGAGACTTGGTGCTAAGCAAGATTATCAACTAGTAAAGATAAGTGGGAATGGCAAGTTTATACAAGTCCATAGGGAGATTGGTGCTAAGCAAGATTATCAACTAAGTAAAGATAAGGGGGAAGGTAAGTTTTACAATCCATAGGGAGACTTGGTGCTAAGCAAGATCATCAATAAGTAAAGATAAGTGGAATGGTAAAGTATACAAGTCCATAGGGAGACTTGGTGCTAAGCAAGATTATCAACTAAGTAAAGATTAGCGGGAAGGCAAGTTTAAAAAGTCCCATCATGCCCATAGGGAGACTTGGTGCTAAGCAAGATTATCAACTAAGTAAAGATAAGGGGGAAGGTAAGTTTATACAAGTCCCATAGGGGACTTGGTGCTAAGCAAGATTATCAACTAAATAAGAAGAATGGCAAGTTTAACAAGTCCATAGGGAGACTTTGTGCTAAGCAAGATTATCAACTAAGTAAAGATAAGCGGGAATGGCAAGTTTATACAAGTCCATAGGGAGACTTGGTGCTAAGCAAGATTATCAACTAAGTAAAGATAAGTGGGAATGGCAAGTTATACAAGTCCCATAGGGAGATCTTGGTGCTAAGCAAGATTATCAATAAGTAAAGATAGGGGAATGGCAAGTTTATACAATCCCATAGGGAGACTTGGTGCTAAGCAAGATTATCAACTAAGTAAAGATAAGGGGAAGGCAAGTTTATACAATCCATAGGGAGACTTGGTGCTAAGCAAGATTATCAACTAAGTAAAGATAAGGGGAAGGCAAGTTTATACAAGTCCCATAGGGAGACTTGTGCTAAGCAGATTATCAACTAAGTAAAGATAAGCGGAAGGCAAGTTTAACAAGTCCATAGGGAGACTTGGTGCTAAGCAAGATTATCAACTAAGTAAGATAAGGGGAAGGCAAGTTTATACAAGTCCCAAAGGGAGACTTGGTGCTAAGCAAGATTATCAACTAAGTAAATAAGCGAGAATGGCAAGTTTAAAAGTCCCATAGGGAGACTTGGTGCTAAGCAAGATTATCAACTAAGTAAAGATAAGGGAATGGCAAGTTATACAAGTCCCAAAGGAGACTTGGTGCTAAGCAAGATTATCAACTAAGTAAAGATAAGGGGGAAGGCAAGTTTATAAAGTCCCATAGGGAGACTTGGTGCTAAGCAAGATTATCAACTAGTAAAGATAAGGGGAAGGCAAGTTTTACAAGTCCCAAGGGAGACTTGGTGCTAAGCAAGATTTCAACTAAGTAAAGATAAGGGAAGGCAAGTTTAACAAGTCCCATAGGGAGACTTGGTGCTAAGCAAGATTTCAACTAAGTAAAGATAAGGGGAATGGCAAGTTTATACAAGTCCATAGGGAGACTTGGTGCTAAGCAAGATTTCAATAAGTAAAGATAACGGGAAAGGTAAGTTTACAAGTCCCATAGGGAGACTTTGTGCTAAGCAAGATTATCAACTAAGTAAAGATAAGGGGAAGGCAAGTTTATACAATCCAAAGGGAGACTTGGTGCTAAGCAAGATTATCAACTAGTAAAGATAGGGGAAGGAAGTTTTAAAAGTCCCATAGGGAGATTGGTGCTAAGCAAGTTTCTTAAAGTAAAGATAAGTGGGAAGGTAAGTTTATACAAGTCCATAGGAGACTTGGTGCTAAGCAAGATTATCATAAGTAAAGATAAGGGGAAGAAGTTTATACAATCCATAGGGAGACTTGGTGCTAAGCAAGATTATCAATTAATAAGAAGGGAATGGCAATTTAACAAGTCCATAGGGAGACTTGGTGCTAAGCAAGATTATCAACTAAGTAAAGATAAGGAGAAGGCAAGTTTTATACAAGTCCATAGGGAGACTTGGTGCTAAGCAAGATTATCAATAAGTAAAGATAAGTGGGAAGGCAAGTGATACAAGTCCAAAGGGAGACTTGGTGCTAAGCAAGATTATAACTAAGTAAAGATAGCGGGAAGGCAAGTTTATACAAGTCCCATAGGAGATTTGGTGCTAAGCAAGATTATCACTAAGTAAAGATAAGCGGGAAGGAAGTTTTACAAGTCCCATAGGGAGACTTGGTGCTAAGCAAGTATCAACTAGTAAAGATAAGGGAAGGCAAGTTTTACAAGTCCATAGGGGATTGGTGCTAAGCAAGATTATCAAAGTAAAGATAAGGAAAGGTAATTTATACAAGCCATAGGGAGACTTGGTGCTAAGCAAGATTATCAACTAAGTAAAATTAGCGGGAAGGAAGTTTATAAAGTCCCATAGGGAGACTTGGTGCTAAGCAGATTATCAACTAAGTAAAGATAAGCGGGAATACAATTTATACAAGTCCCATAGGGAGATTTGTGCTAAGCAAAATTATCAACTAAGTAAAGATAAGTTGGAATGGCAAGTTTATACAAGTCCCAAAGGAGACTTAGTGCTCAGCAAGATTATCAACAAAGTAAAGTTAAGCGGGGAAGGCAAGTTTATACAAGTCACATAGGGAGACTTGGTGTTTTCCAGTCGGGCCAGACAAAAAGTTTGTAATGTTTCTTGATACACTGACAAAAAGAGTTGTTAGGTGGACATCATAATTTTTTTTAACAGTTAGGCCAAACAAGTTTACCTTGATACACTTTTTTTTATCAGAAGTTTCTGATACTAAGCCTTGGTTTCTACACCCTTGACAGCATCAGCTAAACCTACACGGTTGTTCTCTTGATCAAACTTGGAGTAGCATTTGCCAATGAAGATGTCACAGAGGATCCAAAGAGGGCCCAGGGTTTTAGAGACGTCCATTCCGATAAATTCACTCAGGCAAACTGTCTCTCCCATCTCAGTTTCCTAATATGCAAGAAGAAAAGAAGATTATTTACACCAGTTATATTGCGAAAGAAGACCCAAGAGTAATGGTCAGAGTAAAACCAGCACTTCACAGAGCCACTATGGCCACTTAAGCAGTTATTGGTCTGTCAGGGCAAACGAGCCAACCACGAGGCAATCTTGAGCCTGCTTGAACTGTACCCGACAAGTGTCTGTGTTAAACTATTTTGTATGACTCCCAACTCATCCCTAACAGCCATGGCTACACTACACTTTAAGGAGTTTGTAACATAAACTAATAATTCTGTGAGGACCTTGATATTTTGCAAAACATATGTTAAAGGCAAGTCCCAAAAGTTTTTTCATACAAAAATCATTCAAGAAAAAGTAGGTCATGAATTTCCTAGGCTATCGTTGAATCCAGTGTGGAGTGAGCATGACTTCCAGTTGGAATACGTCACACTTACAAACAAGTTTGGCTTTGTAGTACTAATTTGACCATAAAAAAGCCCCAAAGTTGGACTTGGATGGATTTGGGACAAATTTTTCTCATAATTACCTTCAAGAAATAGTCATTTGGTGTCAGAACAAAGTCTTTTCCGTTGATGGTGTACACTACAAAAGAAAAGAAAATTACAGAAAAAAGTGATATTAACTGTGAATGACAACTTCATTCAGTTATCAGAAAAGTATTTGCTGCAAATTACAGAGGCCAGTTTAAATCCTGATTTGAACTGGCCTCTTGTCACAGGCCATACTCGGTGGTCTAATGGTAAAGATACATGCTCTAGAATGCGGGGGTCTTGGGTTAAATTCCCACCCGAGTAGGATGCATTTGGATTTATTTTACAGAAGTCTGAAAGCACTGAGTATACAGTGCTTATGACATGTCCTTTGTAAAGGTAAAAACAGAAGAGTATTCTTTATCCCCGGTGCAATTGTTCTACCTATTAACTGTTAAACTTTTTAACAACTTGGTAAATAATGTCACCCTCATAGCTTCATTATGCAATGCAGGTTAGCACTCTACTAAATCGCTTTCTTGTCTGCTGTCACCTAGCGGCAAAAAAGTCTCCAATACTTACCTCTACTTTGGTGAGATTGACAAGAGATGCAGCTTCGATCAAGGTTTTAATCTAATGCATCTCTGCTGTTGGCCCGGCCAAAAGAGAGGTCCATTGTTACAGATTGCCTGGCAACCAGCCCCAACCACAATTGCAGAACTTTCCTAGCGTGCATTTTCTCTGTCCATCGGTCACCCTGTAGTTGTAAGTAACAAAAAAATTGTGATTTCCAGATTTGGGTAGGGGTTAAAAGAGGGGAGGAACAAACAGGTAGCAATATACAACACATAGGCTACTAGATGGTTCTCCAAAAGTATGGGTTTTGTCCAAGAGACAACGATGCTAGAGTTTACAGGTTAAAAAAAGCTTTTGTCAGGAAGCAGAAAAAACGCTGCTGCTGTTGACATTAACACTTAACTTCTCACTAAACATCAAGAAGTTAACAAATGGTCCATTTCAAACACCCACACTACTCAAAAGAGATTTTCCCAGTTTTACTAAGGCCAAGTAAAATAAGAAACATGTTTCTCGTCCAGACTTTAAAAAAAAAGGAGGAGGCAGGGCTTCACTATTTACTAGTTTTCATTTTTTTGCAGTTTTTTCCAAGATGCTACATCTGGCTGGCCAAGGTAAATTTATTCACAGATTTTGTGCTATTTGAGTAGACTGATGCAATGTATGACAAAACAAATGATTTGTATCATTTTAGTCCACTTACTAACACACATTTTGTGTGTTTCCACACGTAAAAGAGTAAACTTTAAGCAACAAGTTTGTCACAGAAAACAATAAAAATCAGCTGTTCTTCCCGTCGTTGCTAGGTGCCCTGGGCATTAAAAGTGTTAGGTGGTTCAATGGAGGTAGTTCGCCTACCTTGCCATAAAAACGAAGTGCTGAGAAACAAATTGCACAGAAAGCTAGTCGCAGTTTCCAGTCGTTTTGTATTTTCTTAAAGGCCCTGTACACTATTGGTAAGATCGAAAAACACAATGTTCACAAATTTACACATAACTTACATGATTTAAAGTAAGTAATGGTAGAAAGGTTCCTTAAAATATTTCTGCCTAAAATGCTATCGTTTCTGAGAAACAAGTAAAACAATAGTAATTATCACGCGTGATAATTTGAAAAAACAGAAAACACATAAAATCTCTTTTCACTTTTTTCTCGTGACCTCGATGACCAATTGAGCTCAAACTTTCACAGGTTTGTTTGTTCATGCATATGTTGATTCACACAAAATGTGGACACTGATTTTGAGCTGTTACCAAAAGTGTACAATACCTTTAACATGCAGCTAGCGTGCTACACAATACGAAGCTGAAGTGCACCAAATTTTAGCGTCTGAAATATAAAAAAATACTACAAAAAGCACCAGGCTCAAATACTTAATTATACTTAACCACTAGTTTAAAACCAAATCAACCCCTTTTAATTCCCATTCATAAATACCTTTCCCCTAAAAATATCCACTAACCCGTAAAAAGTTGAGAACAAATCTGACAGTTCTATGCGTATAGAAAAACCGTGTCACGCTAGTTTTGAAGTTGCGCACTTAAGTTTCAAACTATCGCACGCAAGTTTCAAACTTGCTCAAAATAAACTATACGACCAACCAAATTTGCGCGGTCCGCGCAAAACCTAATAGCGCCCTCTTTGACAAAAAGTTGACAGTCTGCATTTAAACACTTCTGACTGTGTTTATATCACACGTTTAAACATGGCCATGTGATGTCCTCTCGACCATCAGAATGGATAAACTGGCCGAGGTATTTATGAATATAGAATACCACGAACGGTTGTTGTATTGCAAAGGTGAAAAAAGAGTCTAGGCAAATTCTTAGGCAAAAAAAAAACCAAAGAACTTTTTTTTTCTTCGAATTTTCCCTTTTGTAAATAGTAGAAAAAAGGAGGCGGTGGCCAAAAAGGAGGCGGCGGCCAAAAAGGAGGCGGGCGGGGAAGAGAAACATGTAAGTATTTTTACTTGGCCTAAAACCTAAAGTGTCTCCCACCATGCAGAGCTTTGAATCCTACTAATCAAATCAGGACTGTAGGGGGAGTTTGGTGCAGGGGGGTGGGGGGGGGGGTTGAATTGTCTGTTCTCTCTACCAACCTTAAGGGACAGGAAAGCTCTCGTCAGGAGTTAAGGTAAACCAGGGAAGATGTAGACATTTCGAACACAGATCAATCCTGGTATGAATGTTGCTCACCAGTCTTGAGATTCAAAGGGTAGGCTATAAAAGCCTCACTGACTGGGGAACCTACATGTAGTAGTTACAAAATGCACGGGATAAAATAATGTCAATAACATTTTAAATAACAATAACAATAAA
Source organism: Pycnopodia helianthoides (assembly GCA_032158295.1). NCBI lineage: Eukaryota > Metazoa > Echinodermata > Asteroidea > Forcipulatida > Asteriidae > Pycnopodia > Pycnopodia helianthoides. The sequence goes on along the minus strand of CM063247.1, from coordinate 13,721,522 downwards.
TCAAAATTTATAAATCACCTGGGCCCACTTTCATAGCGCTGCTTAACGGCCGATTCTGTGCATACTGCACGATTTTCTATTTCATAGCGCTGCTAACCCTTAGCACACGAAAAGGCAGGCTAGCCTCCTGGTGCTTACTGGATGAAAATGAATGACGTAACAATGCAAAATGTACATGCCTTATTTTCTTGCTAACCTGTGAAATATTCTTATGCTTAAAGCAAATTTTTCTGCTACAGTTAGCACGAAAATGTGCTTAGTATTAAGCAGCGCTATAAAATTGGGCCCAGATGCAATGCCTCAAAGTCAAAGTGCTTACAGAAAAATTCAGTTAACAACAAGCCCATTCAGGAAGTTGTCAAACATTGTAGGAATAGGATATGGCACTGCTGCATGTAGCCCGAACATCTGACTACACACTTCGAGGCTCGTGTTTTACGCCAGACCGGCTTCGCGCGTTTGGAGGAATCCTGACAAACACACCTTTTACCTCGCATCCCATTGCGATCGTTCGGATAGGTGACCAGTCGGACAGGGGACCAGTCTAGCAGTGACAAATTCTTTGATTAATAGACCGGTGCCTGCGGATAAGGAAAGCGGACCAGTCTATGCTGCATGCAGTGCAGCTGTACAAACCACTAGAGGGCCAGAGGTGTAAAATTTCCATCTCCAACTCAACTGCCTATTATGATAATTCTTTATGAAAAAAATAAGTAAAAGTAAATTTACTCAAGTGAGATTGTTTTTTGGTTGGAATTTTTCGTTGGTAACATCAATGAATCATGAAAGAGTGAAAAAGGCCAATATGGACATTTTTCCGGGCTAAAATTATGTGTGCCATAACTCAATAATGAATGGCAGAAGTAGGCCTAGTGCCAGTGCACATGGTCACTACATTAGATAGAGAAATGCACTGCCTGCATGGAGTGGCACTGGCAGTTTGGACTGGTTTAATGGTGTAGTGTACTGTAACCATGGTGTATCGATAACTGTAACGTCCGGAAATTCGGCACAAGTCGTCTCTCTTGGCGTTCATTTCTTGACCTTGCTCTAAATTCAATCAAACCCTTGCTTTATGATCAAACTTACCCAAAATGTCTGAGGTCTGCTTGAATTTCAATCCATTCTCCGGCCGGCTATGCGCTGTGATCCTAGAGTGATTTGATGTGATTTCTGATTACCCGCACCGCAGACGACGACAGACAAACAAACTGTCACTGTCAGTGTTTACGTACGTGAGGGGGGGGGGGGGGGGAGGCACAGAGATAATAACTTTAGACGGACAGCAGGGGGCGCTAAACTAATTTTTTTGATTTTCTGATACTTTGCGCGTTAAAACATTTTTCAGGAGATGACCCGATGATTGATTTTAAAATATATTATGAATTTTTTGAAATTCACAGAAAAATAAAAATGTATAGCATCTAAACTACATTTCATTTCCAAACACTGGGCCAAATCGCCGCTTGAAAAAAACTTGCTCGGACGTTAAAAATAAAACTTAAAATGTATAGGTCGAATTAAAAAACATAACGACATGCGCCCTATAACCTTTTACCTTAGCATGAGCTAGGAGAGGAAAAACATAAAGGAAGAAATGTTTGTTGGTGTTCGCTTAAAAATAGTTTATTCATACAACTTAAAAAGAGCCATAGTAAACCTATTATAGTACAATCCTTTGTAAGTAGTTTAACATTAAAAACTTCAAATTAAATAATAATAACAAATATTTTACAGAGTAATATACCTTATGCACATTACGTCATTTTAGTAAGGCGCCCTCAACTAGAGGCCAAAAGAAGGTTGCTCATTAGGCTGGTCCGCTGTCCTTATCGGCAAGGATAAAGACAGGCACCGGTTTAATTAATAATCAAAGAGATGGTCACTGCTATACTGGTCCCCTGTCTTTATCTGATCTAGAAGGGCACACTTCTTCTTGCGTATAAATATTGCTAAAATGTAGGGTAATGAGGTAAATTGAGGGGGGCACTGCATTATATACAGATGAGCAGGTCCAACTACTTCAGAATCTGAGCAAGAAATACAACTTGTTATGTTCAACGGCTTTTTAGTAACGCAACATGTTTTTACTAAGAATACATAACATAACATTCATTTTTAAACATTTTCATGAGGGCAGAAAGTAATCATAGTTAATGGGAGACTAGCCGCCATAATCCTAAATGTGGCGCTTGACAACATCCCAACACTTTAGGCCGGAATTTTGTGGTGGCCGTTCGGGTTATCCGTATGGAAACCGTGACCCTTAAGTTGGCATAGCGCCCTCGCTCGGCTCTGATTTCCTCATTTAAAGCCATTGTACTCTACAGTGCGCTAGGTACATGAAAGTTGATGGAATTCTGAAAGGGCCATTGCGATTCTGAATTGAAATCACACACATATTTTTAACGTTTTGCAGAACTCATGATACGGTCCGTAACCTTGTAAAGTTGCCAGTTTAAAGTACACAATATATACGTTCAATTTATGCAAACTCTTGACTTGAAAAATAGTACGAACATATTTAACTAGAGGGAAAAACACGTTCACGAAATGCTACAGAACTGCCCGGTTTTTATGGCTAGCGTGCTGCACGCTACTCTAACATCTGCCTCATACAACTTGGTCAACAGACTGACTCATTAAACTAATGGTTATTTTATCATTTTCTATAAGAGAAGAAACTAATCTTAGATTAAACTAGCAATCTGGACAGTAGTTTTTGTGACTGTCCGTTCAAGTTATCCGTATAGAGAACATGACCGTTAACTAGGCATAGCGCCCTCTGTACACTTATTTTTTTCTCGGCTGTATCCATTGTTCTTGCGTTTATGAAGTTGAAGGAGTTCCAAAGAGGCCACTGTGATTTTGACTTGAAGTTGTAATTTTTATGTTTTGCAGAACTCGTGATGCATGTAACAGTTCACACCATGTAAAGTTACCAGTTACTGCACGCTACTCTAATTAAAACACTGCCTCAAACAACTTGGTCAACAGACTGACTCATTAAACCAAAGGTTATTTTCTCATTTCCATAAGAGAAGAATCTAAACTTAGTAGCTTCGATTAGCTTCCCCGGGTCGACCCAGGTCCCCACACCCCCGGTGCGTTCGAATAGCAATGACGTCATTCTCGGGGCTCACCCGGGTCTGCCACAAGTGGGTCACTTGGGGCTGACCGAGGTGCATGAAGTCATGAAGAAAAACTTTCTCAATAGCCACCATTTTATTTGTAATTCAGCAGGGCACTTTCAGAAAGTTTGACACACATTTTTACCCTTTAAACAGCGACTTTGTGAGCAGAAGTATTTCTTTATTCGAATATGGGTAATTTTGTATCAACGAGGGCTTGCATAGTAATTTAAACTGCAGTTTTTCCTTAAAAATAACTATTTTACGATCTTTTCGTAAATCCACGGACGTAATGCACAGAATGAAAGTAGTTCCGGGTCGGCTGCTGGGGAAAATTGGCGTTCGATTAGCTCATGACGTAGGGGCTCCGACCGGATGTACAAAAAACATAAGGTTATCTTCAATAAGTTCAAGTTTACCGAGTGCAAATTTGAGCTTTTAATAAGTCGAATTCATAAGCACTGCGCATGTACATTAGTATCGTACCACCAACGGATGGCCTAGTTTCCAGCGGCGAAACTAGGGTAAACTTTTAGAGGCAGCATTAAAAATGGGTGTACCTTTTTTCTAAGGGCTCTTCTTTCTGCCTTGCCTAATTAAAGTACAGTTTCTATTTGCATTAACGACATTGGACACCTTTGGTAATTGCCAAAGGCCAGTCTTCTCACTTGGTGTGTCTCAACAATATGCACAAAAAAACAAACCTGTGAAAATTTGAACTCAATTGGTTGTCGAAGTTGCGAGATAATAATGGAAGAAAAAACACCTTTGTCACACGAAGTTGTGTGCGTTCAGATGCTTGATTTCGAGACCTCACGCGTGAGGTCTCAAAATCAATTTAAACAAATTACTTCTTTCTCTCAAAAACCACGTTACTTCAGAGGGAGCCGTTTCTCACAATGTTTTATACTATCAACAGCTCTCCATTGCTCGTTACCAAGTAAGTTTTTATGCTAACAATTATTTTGAGTAATTACCAATAGTGTCCAGTGCCTTTAAGGTTTCGTTGAGCACAAGCGCTCTTGTATTCAATTTACTATATATTTCGACGTGGAGGTAAAAACAATTACATTTTCTGTGCAGTGTAAATAAAAAAAAAACATATGAGGAGAAAACTCCCATTGTCAAGTCGAGGAGGAAAAACTGACAGTGTTGACCCTTACTCTTAGAAAATCTTAGGATTGGGTAATAAAAATAATAAGGTGTGAGTTGAAGCCAAGTGTCTGACTTGGAAAAGCCACTAAACCTTGATCCTGACGTGGATCAATATTTACATTAATAATTTACGAATGTCGCTATGTTTGACTTCAATTCTATGTGGCAAAAAACTTTACGACCAATATTCTATTGAACTCAATTCATTCAATAATAACGTAAGGTCGGCTCGGGTAAACCCGACCCGTAGTACCTCCCGGTAACTGATTTTCTTCAAGATATTAACGACACACTTTTGGTCTGATTCTTGAACAGCAGAAAAACAAAAAGTGTTATGTCTCTTCTAGTTGTCCGTACTGTTTACGAGACCGTTAAACTAACATACCGCCCTCTCGAGCTCAGTTTTCCCGGATTTAGCCATTGTTCTTTTCAGCGTGATGCGCTCATAAAGTAGATGGAGTTCCATAAAGACCAATGTGATCTTGACTTGAAATTATGCACTTACTTTTAACTTTTTGCAAAACTTATAATGCATGTAACAGTCTGAAAAAATGTATGGTCAGCTGAGAATCTACGGTGAACCTTTTCCATGGAAGATCTCTAAGTTGGTCTCGATTATAAACTTTCCTCCCAGCCTCGATTCGGAGGCTCGTACTTGCGAAGGCGACAGATTGGTTTTTTAGCAATGGTAGTAAATGAAGTTGGAATTCTTTATCAAGTAATGGTCAGTATGGAAACTCTTGTATTCAATTTACTATATATTTTGACGTGGAGGTAAAAACAATTACATTTTCTGCGCAGTGTAAATGAAAAAAAAAAAAACATATGAGGAGAAAACTCCCATTGTCAAGTCGAGGAGGAAAAACTGACAGTGTTGACCTTACTCTTAGAAAATCTTAGGATTGGGTAATAAAAATAATAAGGTGTGAGTTGAAGCCAAGTGTCTGACTTGGAAAAGCCACTAAACCTTGATCCTGACGTGGATCAATATTTACATTAATAATTTACGAATGTCGCTATGTTTGACTTCAATTCTATGTGGCAAAAAACTTTACGACCAATATTCTATTGAACTCAATTCATTCGAAAATAACGTAAGGTCGGCTCGGGTAAACCCGACCCGTAGTACCTCCCGGTAACTGATTTTCTTCAAGATAATAACGACACACTCTTGGTCTGATTCTTGAACAGCAGAAAAACAAAAAGTGTTATGTCTCTTCTAGTTGTCCGTACTGTTTACGAGACCGTTAAACTAACATACCGCCCTCTCGAGGCTCAGTTTTCCCGGATTTAGCCATTGTTCTTTTCAGCGTGATGCGCTCATAAAGTAGATGGAGTTCCATAAAGACCAATGTGATCTTGACTTGAAATTATGCACTTACTTTTAACTTTTTGCAAAACTTATAATGCATGTAACAGTCTGAAAAAATGTATGGTCAGCTGAGAATCTACGGTGAACCTTTTCCATGGAAGATCTCTAAGTTGGTCTCGATTATAAACTTTCCTCCCAGCCTCGATTCGGAGGCTCGTACTTGCGAAGGCGACAGATTGGTTTTTAGCAATGGTAGTAAATGAAGTTGGAATTCTTTATCAAGTAATGGTCAGTATGGAAACTCTTGTATTCAATTTACTATATATTTTGACGTGGAGGTAAAAACAATTACATTTTCTGCGCAGTGTAAATGAAAAAAAAAAACATATGAGGAGAAAACTCCCATTGTCAAGTCGAGGAGGAAAAACTGACAGTGTTGACTCTTACTCTTAGAAATCTTAGGATTGGGTAATAAAAATATTAACGTGTGACTTGAAGCTAAGACCAGCCAAATGTCTGACATGGAAAAGCCACTAAATCTTGATCCTGACGTGGATCAATATTTACATTAATAATTTACGATAGTCGCTATGTTTGACTTCAGATCTATGTGGCAGAAATCTTTACGACCAATATTCTATTGAACTCAATGAATTCAATAATAACGTGAGGTCGGCTACGGTAAACCCGACCCGTTGTACCTCCCGGTAACTGATTTTCTTCAAGATAATAACGACACACTCTTGGTCTGATTCTTGAACAGCAGAAAAACAAAAAGTGTTATGTCTCTTCTAGTTGTCCGTACTGTTTACGAGACCGTTAAACTAACATACCGCCCTCTCGAGGCTCAGTTTTCCCGGATTTAGCCATTGTTCTTTTCAGCGTGATGCGCTCATAAAGTAGATGGAGTTCCATAAAGACCAATGTGATCTTGACTTGAAATTATGCACTTACTTTTAACTTTTTGCAAAACTTATAAATGCATGTAACAGTCTGAAAAAATGTATGGTCAGCTGAGAATCTACGGTGAACCTTTTCCATGGAAGATCTCTAAGTTGGTCTCGATTATAAACTTTCCTCCCAGCCTCGATTCGGAGGCTCGTACTTGCGAAGGCGACAGATTGGTTTTTAGCAATGGTAGTAAATGAAGTTGGAATTCTTTATCAAGTAATGGTCAGTATGGAAACTCTTGTATTCAATTTACTATATATTTTGACGTGGAGGTAAAAACAATTACATTTTCTGCGCAGTGTAAATGAAAAAAAAAAAAAACATATGAGGAGAAAACTCCCATTGTCAAGTCGAGGAGGAAAAACTGACAGTGTTGACTCTTACTCTTAGAAAATCTTAGGATTGGGTAATAAAAATATTAAGGTGTGACTTGAAGCTAAGACCAGCCAAATGTCTGACATGGAAAAGCCACTAAATCTTGATCCTGACGTGGATCAATATTTACATTAATAATTTACGATAGTCGCTATGTTTGACTTCAGATCTATGTGGCAGAAATCTTTACGACCAATTTCTATTGAACTCAATGAATTCAATAATAACGTGAGGTCGGCTACGGTAAACCCGACCCGTTGTACCTCCCGGTAACTGATTTTCTTCAAGATAATAACGACACACTCTTGGTCTGATTCTTGAACAGCAGAAACACAAAAAGTGTGATGTCTCTTCTAGTTGTCCGTACTGTTTACGAGACCGTTAAACTAACATACCGCCCTCTCGAGACTCTAAGTTTTTGGCTCATAAATTTCTTAAGCCGATCTTGACTGATTAGCACTTTGTTACTTTTAGTTGTCAAATGTTAGATGTGTCTATATAACAGTCTTGAAGAAAAGTATGGTCAGCTGAGTAATCTTAATTGGAAATCTCTAATTGGTCTACATTAAAATTTCCTAGACTCAGTTGGAGCTCGTACATTGCGATACAATTTTTTTAGCATGTATAAATTTCATTGAAGGATCTCGTAACCCTATGCCCGATAATAAAAATAGTTTACAAGCATGTTACTATGTTACAGGGCGACCTTTCAAATCCTAATACTTGCTTACAAGAGTTAATTCATTTGTTACTATACTTCAATGTTCTTTGAGTTGTTTGCCCTCAACACGGTAACACCATATTGTTGTTTCTCTGCATTGAAACCAATGTTACCAAACCGAGGCTGTGAGGAAAATAAGTCTGGCCCCTTAAATTGTATTGTTATAAACACTATGATTTATTGTTAATGCAGATAGGAACACGATTTTGAAATGATGAAAGTGGCCCGATTATGGCACAGAGAATGAATTAAAATATTGGTTGCTCTCTATGTCTGGTGGAATATTACGGTAAGTTCAAAACAGATTAATGTTTCAAAAGAATCGTAAAAGCTCGAGCGGGTATCATTTTTCTAGTCAACTATTGTTCCATTAATATTTTTGACCCATTTATAACTGTATCCCAACAGAGGCTGGAAAAAACTACCTGATTCTTTATTGGTTTAGTGGTAATCACTTTTGGGATAAGTTACAAACCATCTTGTACCTTATAACATTTATTAGTTTGAAAAACACATTTTGTTACTGTGACGTCATCAGTAATTAAAAGCTTTAATTAGTTAATCTTTGCAGCACCATATCTCAATAAGTTCACATCTGATTTTCAAACTTTTTTCAGTTATAGACCCCTTGGGCATTGGAGATTAACCATGGGTTACCCTGACCCCTTAATGATCTTTACTTCTGGGTCAACCGGAAGTTGGACCATATCTCAAGAACTACACACCCGATTTCCAATTTCTTTTCAGTTATAGACCCCTTGAGCATTAAAGATTGAACTTGATTTACCGTGACCCCATGTTGACCTTTACTTCCGGGTCAACTGGAAGTGGGACCATATCTCAAGAACTACACACCCGATTTTCAATTTGTTTTCAGTTATAGACCATTTGAGCATTGAAGATTGAACTTGGGTTACCGTGACCCCATGTTGACCTTTACTTCCGGGTCAACCGGAAGTGGACCATATCTCAAGAACTACACAGCTGATTTTCAATTTCTTTTCAGTTTGTGGTCCTTTGATCATTAAAAAATTACTTTTTGTTACTGTGACCCCTTGATGACCTTTACTTATGGGTCAACCGGAAGTGGGACCATATCTCAAGAAGTACACACCCGATTTTTAATTCCTTTTCAGTTATAGACCCTTTGAGCATTGAAGATTGAACTTGGGTTACCGTGACCCCATGTTGACCTTTACTTCCGGGTCAACCAGTAGTTGGACAATATCTCAAAAACTACACAATTGATATTAAATTTCTTTTAAGTTATGATCCTTTGAGCATTAACAATGAACTTCGGTTACCATGACACCTTGTTGACCTTTCCTCCCGGTCCAAACAGGAAATTCAAATATCAAAAATCATATATCCTGAATCACATGTCACAAAGTCATAATCTTTGTGATGATTGCTAGCTTGATACAGAGCGTTTAATCAAATTAAAACAAAACGGAAAAGCTATATGTTTGTTCACAAACACCTAAGGTCTAATTCTTAAAGAATGTCGAAGACATTGACAACTTATAGGAAAACAACCAACAAAAGATCTAGATAGCTCAGTCGGTAGAGCGCCGGCACATGAATCCAGAGGTAGTTGGTTCAAATCCCGCTGAGTATTTTTTTTTTTTTTTGTTCGACTCAAAATAGTTGATTTTCTTTTTACAAGCAGACGATGAATTTGTTTTTACTTCCCGTCGTATAATCATAAACATTTATATCTAGTAAACGGCATACAAGAGGGGAAACACTTTTACTGAAAAGATCGTGGGTTTACATTAGAATGAGAAGCCATTCACACGACTTGCTCTCTATTTTAGGGAGGGGGGGGGGCAGAAGGAGGGTGCACCTTTTTCTGGGACTCTTCTGGCCATTTTAAATTATAGTTTCCAATTGATAAATTCGTTAAAACCCACAAGAATTCAAAACTGTTTTCAAAATGCATATACTGTGCTCTCCGAGAGCCGCCATTACAAGTTTCCAGCATCAGGTCGAGGCTGAGAGGGAATGGTCTGTAACGAGCTCTGTGCCTGGCAGATAAGTCCCCCCCCCCCAACTCCTCTGCGTGATATTCTCTCAGGGTTAACTTATTTAATGTTGAATACCGTCATAGGACGGCAGTGAACCACAACACATGACGAATAATCAAACCTCGTATATAGTAAAAAAAAAAAAGAAACCAGGGAAAATGCATTTACGCACTTGTACTTTGTGCACGCCATGTTATAGAAACAATTTTTGTATGGCTATATTATTGCCATGCAATTTTGCCCTGAACAACTTCCTTGTTTAACAATCGACTCATCATCTTACGGCTTTTAAAAAATGTTCATGGGGCAGAAACTAATCATAGTTAATGGGAGACTAGCCGCCAGAATCCTAAACGTGGCGCTTGACAACAGCCCAACACTTCAGGCCGGAATTTTGTGGTGGCCGTTCGGTTTATCCGTATGGAAACCGTGACCCTTAAGTTGGCATAGCGCCCTCGCTCGGCTCTGTTTCACTCAATTTAAGCCATTGTACTCTACAGTGCGCTAGGTACACGAAAGTTGATGGAATTCTGAAAGGGCCATTGCGATTCTGAATTGAAATCACACACATATTTTTAACGTTTTGCAGAACTCATGATACGGTCCGTAACCTTGTAACGTTGCCAGTTTAAAGTACACAATATATACGTTCAATTTATGCAAACTCTTGACTTGAAAAATAGTACGAACATAATTAACTAGAGGGAAAAACACATGTTCATAGAAATGCTACAGAACTGCCCGGTTTGTATGGCTAGCGTGCTGCACGCTAACTCTAATTTAAAACACTGCCTCAAACAACTTAGTGAAAACATAGTGAAAAAACATGTACACTTTTCAGAGAGTGCACAAATTTTGGTTGTAACAACTGAAATAAGCTATTGCGATTTGTTAGGTTTCCAGGTGCAGTTTTTCAGAGTACGACTTCATTTCGGAAAAATATAATTCACAGAAAAAGTTCTAGTATGAACTTCATAATCAGTAAGCTTTCAGAGTAAAATTAAACAATGATGTTATTTATCCTTACCAATCCCGTATAATACCTTTAATGTCCAAAAATACTAATATTTCCTATAAAACAGATCAAAATATTGCATTCTATCATCAAGTTGCCCCCTCCCCTGATTTTACTTCATCAGAGTTTAAAGGCAGGGTGTACTTTTGGTAATTATTCCACAAGTTAATGACCATAAAAAAACTTGCTTGAAAAAGACCACTGGATCGGAGAGCTGTACTACACACTATAGGCCTTTTCACACTATGGACTTTCGATCCGTGTCAAAACTTATCCGGATCGGGTTCGTGTAGACTCGGTAAAATTTCAACACCGACACAAACTGCTTCGCTTTCACACAGGAATGACATCTTTACAGTTACAGCTTGAAAATATCAACAATCTTATACAAGAATACGAGTAGTAATAATGCATGTTACACGTTATTACAAAAATCTCGATTGAAGAAAATATATTACTGACTTATAAACAAAATGTAAGCGCCAATAATGATACCCAAAGTACAGTTTTGAAGTTTGGTCCGACTTTGAATCATACTACCTTTTCATATAAAATTCATTTGATAAACTTTTAATTTCTCATTACCCCTTCACAAAAACAGTGTTGCCTACTTCTCAGTTGCACATAAGATGTGTTAATTATCGGATGGGTAGTATTGATCAACTTCTAAATTCTCCTTACCTCTAGACAAAATCTATGGTCACTCTTTCATCGTATATTCCATTCTCTTCAAGGGACATCATTGTTCTCTTCTGAAAAACAAGTTCACCAATCAAATCCCGCTGGATAAACATTGGTTTTATAATTAATACAAGTGCACCCATGTGCGTACACATCGCTTATCACCCCCATCAAAATAAATAGTCTCATCCCCTTAGATACAAGTCAATTTTATTTCCAAATATAGTATAAAAGTTAGCCAATGAGAATGTGCAGGCTTTGTTATGCAAACAAGAACGGGTAAAATGATGACGCCAAGGGGCCGTAAATTTGGTCGTCTGCTCGTCGTTTTATATCCGGCCGCCCGCCCGGTTAATATACGTACACACAGCCGAACGGAAAGTCGTGCGTTATACTTTGAAGAAAAAGTGGATGAAAAACGTCGACAAAAATCCTTGTCTTTTGCTAAAAAAAATCGGGTTTTTACCGGAGTTCCAAGGATAAACTATTCAAACAATGCATAGATGAGTTGTGAATTGTCTTGTCTTAAGAATTAAAGTGTTGAAATGGGATTTCCATTCGCATAATTGGAGAAATTTCTTGTATTTTCGGCACCATGCGCAAAGTTAAAAACTGCACAATGTGCAGGAGAATGAGTATTGTTGAATTGCAGAGGCAGAAATTTACAGAAAGATCTTGTCTGAATTTGTTGAGAAGTGATTAGTAAATGTATAATTGAAATTCTTTAAAAGCATGGCCAAGATAAGAGAAGAGTGCTACAACATGCCCTTTTTGAAGACCAATTTCATAGAGCTGCTTAAATGCTTATGAAGTTGAGGCTTAGCACACAATTTTGCTTACAAATTTTGTCCTCAGCAAAAATTATAGCTGGATATTACCAGTCAGAAATGGTGCATGTGACATGATATTCTGGCTGGTAACCTTATTCTGGTAAGCATAACTGTGTTGTCTCTATAAATTTGGCCCTGCAGGTATTGTGTGTGTGCGAGAATAGAGTAAGGCCCTAGGCAGGGGTGGGTACGTATACACATTCAAACCGGCGATCTAACAAAAGAGGACAATATATAGTTCCTGGTTGGATGAAGGTCCCCAGTTGAAGTGTACAAAACCAAAGGAAGCTCAATTGCCAAGAAATTACAAACCAAAGAGGAACAATAGGAGGTCCCGATTGCAGGTGTTTACACACTTGTGTGCGAGCACGTGCATACCTGTTTTGGATTTTGAGAGTTTTGACAAATTGTACAAATGCCTCTATGTACATACAATAAAACTAACCTGTGAAACTTTCACTTCAAAAGGTGGTCGTTTTTTTAATTTTTTTTTAATAGATATAACCGAAAAACCGGAGCGAATATTTCCACGCAGGAAGAATTTTCCCCATAGGAATACACAGTCTGAGAAACGTTTCGACAGAAACGCTTCTCAGATTCAAATTTGGGGGAATAAAAAGTAATACATTTTCCATAACCGTAGTACTTCGAAGTTAAAGTTTCTCAAAGTTCATTATACCACCCAACGCTGCTGTACTTCTTACCAAGTAATTTTGTTATTGCCATTCATTTTCAGAGTCATTACCAGAGTCATTACCAAACGTGTACTGTGATGTTACTAGACATGTTCATTTGGCCAGCAGGGGCAAAGACATCATTTTGGGAGAGGGGGGTGTTCATTTTCCGCTTCATTTTGGGATCGACAGAGAGCAAGATTTCCAGGGGAATACTGCACACAATGGCACACCCAGAAAGAGGGGGGGGGGGGGGGGTCTCAGGGGCTTGAGCCCCCCCCCCAAAAAAAAAGTAGGGACAAAAAGGGGGAGAAAATAGCTTATAACTTTGTCGTGCCCCCTTAACTATTAAATTCAAAACTTTTACTTTTAACAACTTTGAAACAAATAATTTCCTGGTGAAAGAATTTAGCATAATTTTGTTTATTTATTTATTCATTTGCTCAATAAACATGTTTTGAGTCTTTGTTTCATTTTCCAGTCTATGAGTACAGCATTTGTGTATCATGGTTACCTTTAAAACAAACCCAGCCAATTTAAACTTAGCAGGGCGCTGTATTATTGAGCTGTAAAGTACTTCTTCAAACAGTCAAGAAACAATTGTACCCGGAAGGCAAACACAAGTTCAAAGTTCCCTTCCAAAGTAATTGTGCTAATTTCATTTTGGATTGAATCAAGGGTTTCTTTAAATGAATCAATATGTTGCACTCAAAGGTAGCCATGATAAATTTGACATAAAAAAAACATCAAACTAAAAAATGGGGTACCGCATTTTATTGGACGGTTATTTTCTAGTGTATTAGCGCCCTGTATTCAAACAAGAATACTACCATAGCGCCCTCTATCAAAAATTATTACTATATTATGATGAAAAGTATGTGTATAACGGTGCCCTGTTAGCACAACAAATTAAGCGGCTTAAAACAAGAATTATTTTGAAGCGCCCTCTACTTGAAATAATTATTATTACCTAAATGACTTTAAAATGTGTATAACAGTGCCCTCTAGTGGCACAACAATTTAAGCGGCTTCAAACAAGAAAACTATTTATTCGCCCTCTATTCAAAATATGATTACCTAAATGATTGTTCATTCATAAATCCCTAGATGAGCAAGATGCAAGATGTCTTGAAGAAATTGATGCTTTCATACGCGTCACTCTCTTGTATTAACCTTGTAGTCTTCCAGATGTTGGCGATTCCCACTGTACATGATTTTAGGGATCAGATGGCTGCATCCGGCTCTGAAAGTTCAAATTTAGAGATTGTAAATTGATTGCAGGACAACAATTTTGAAATACAATATCCCTTTTAAGGGTGATTCGAAGGACCCCTCCACTAGTGGTGAATGGATCATTTTTTCAGTATTAATAAAGAGCTTATTATAAAAAAATGTTTTCCCCAAACTCATTTTGATCGAATGGGAATACACTTTTTCACTGAATAAGCTCTTTACAAAACAACAAAACATTTTTTCAGAAAAAGGTAACAGATTTGCCTTTACAACACATCAATCATGCATTTAAAAAAAGATACATTCAGGGTGGCAGGGGGTGGCGGCTGAGTGCATGGAGAGGTAATAATTTAAGGTTAGTAATTTTTATGTTTAAATATTTACAATTATTTCCTGTCCCAAGAGATTATAATTTAAGGTAAGGTTAATCAAAACCAATGAGGTCTATTGATTTCTTCCTTTTTTCAAATCAATCATCACTCAATTAAGTATGACAGTAATGCTCCTTTTGAAAGTTGGGAAAAATCTATCCCTACCAGGGCCCAATTTCATAGAGCTGCTTAACGGCCGATTCTGTGCTTACTGCACGATTTCTATTTCATAGCACTGCTAACCCTAAGCACACGAAAAGGCATGCTAACCTCCCGGTGTTTACTGCACGGAAATGAATGACGTAACAATGCAAATACATGGTGAACGCGTAAGATGACCGCCTTATTTTCTTGCTAACCTGTGAAGTACGCTTATGCTTAAGCAAATTTTTCTGCTACAGTTAGCACGAAAATTTGCTTACCGTTAAGCAGCGCTATGAAATTGGGCCCTGTGAATAGGTTTATCCTGCTTATGATTTTCTAACATTTAGTTTGGTTAAAATGCCTGCTTTTATTGAAGCTTGCTTTTAAATCTTGAGGCGTTAAATTTCTAACTCTTTAACTCAAGATTGTTCTGTTGTATTTAAATTGCTTATAGTTCACAAGTTAAATCCAATTCTAGCCCATTTTACTTACAATAATTGTACAAGCAAGTATGTTGAATGAAAAAAGGAGCAAATTGTCGTGTGCCCGGAAGAAGGACTTAACGAAAAGGTTACTGGTAAAAGGGCATAAGCAATTGATATGCCAAATTGTGTATCAAGAAAACAGAGTGTGAAAGTTTAGTCGCTTTTTTTAACCATTCCTTAGTCTTTTGGGAACGTTAAATTACTATGGATTTGAGAAAAATATCTTTGGAGTAAATCCACCAAAAAAAATGTAACATTATTGTCATTTATTTGTCAGAGGAGCCATTTTATTGCTTGCTGCCTTCTGTTACTGAAAAACAGTACTATGTGTGCCCGGTAAAAGGGCGCAGAGCCTTACGCCCTTCTTCCGGGTTCACGACGAAATAATGTCGCAACGCTCATATTTACTTTAAATGTTAACACGATACTTGCCAATGAACTGTGCAAAAGGAAGGTAAGTTAGTTTTTTGGCACTATTTCTGTTCCAGTAACCACTGGTCTGGGTCTTGGAGTCCACAAAATGTGATTTAATTGTATTAGTGCTGCAAAAAACAGCCCACTATACAATGATAACCAAAAACCAACCCAGGATTGACATACTTTTTCTGAAGCCTTGAACTTCCATGTGTTAATGGGAAGACATTCTTGGATGGGTTGATTTCATTGGAGAATAGCACACCTTTCTGATGGGGGAAAATGTGAAAAAATACAAAAAAATTAGTACAGGTTTCCTTTGAATTCAACAGTTCAAAAATAATTGACCTTTGAAGCAGTATCCATAGTTTAAAAAAAAAAAATTATTTAACGAGTTGTGCACATTTCTTTGAATCTCTTATGAACAAAATGACTTTAGCCTTAATTAAAATTAAGCAATCCTTTTGGAAACAAGCATTAGTCTTAACAAAGCTATCGTTTTGAACAAGTTCTTACTAGTAGTTTTAAAAACATTAAATAAGTACTTCTTGAAACAACTTTGTGATTGGTTCTGATATTCGTAATGCAGTTTACATTTTCTTGCAGAATAACTGAAGGTATTTTTCATCTCCTAAAAAAAAAAAAAAATAGTGTACTTTTAAAAATTGGGCATGAATACCAAATAACAACTTGCATCAAGCACAAAAGATGCACTTTGATTAATGAAACATAGCTCTAGAGTTTATACTTAATTTAGAGGGCCCCCAAAACATGGTACATGTTTATAATATACTGGGTTTCTCTGTCATCTGGGACAGACTGATGCACCCAAAGATTTCTCGGATTGTTTGGCATTATATGTGTGTGTGAGTTTCATTGCATAGTACTGCAAAAAATGTCAAGTAATAAACCACAAGGGAAACTGACTGAGTAAGTTTTAAATAATTTGGGGTTGAACAAAGAAAAATGACTGGAGCAGGATTTGAATGAATGACCTCTGGATTAGCGTGCCAGCGCTCTATCAACTGAGCTATCTAGCCCTAAGTTAGGGGTCTCCCAAGTTGGTCAATATCTTTGTTCGAGGGTGCCAGTCTTACGAGCCAGTTTCCCTTGTGGTTTATTACTTGATATTTCAAATAAAATAAATTGCATCCCCTTAAGGAACCTCACCCCCCTTGCTGCCACTTCCCAGGTTTGTAAACTTGGAGCAATAAACTAACACAGCAGTTAACGGCTGTATGGCTTCTGACTGGCACCAGCAAACGATATTGAAAAAATAGAGAGACCGCCAACGGCATTCTGCACAATTACTAGAGATGTTACTAGAGATGTTTTCAGGATGTTACCTTGTACTGGAGAGTGCAGCTCACATAGGCCAGTCTTAGACATCTACTTGTTGACGGGTAATTCTCAATTGGAATTGTAAGCCTTCCTAAAACATAAACAAAACAAACACTTTGCAACATTAATGAAAAAACACATTATCTATGATTAAAACAGTATCGAATAAATTGCTCAACCTAAGAAATTTGTGTAAACTTTTGAGTAAAAACAAAAGGACGAAAACTGAAAAAAAAAAAAAGACAAAACAGTTTGCAGGATCTTGCACATATCAGGACTATTTTGATTGTTGCAATCAATATAAGCAACAGTGTGAAAGGGGGGGGGGGGAGAGGGTGTCACATGCCTGAAACATCTCTCTTCAGGATTGGTGTTGGTATGTACTTTCTTATCAGTGAACCCTCAGGATGGAACTGCGATAATTTTGTTTTAATTAATTTGTCAGGAACTTACCTCGTCCTGGAGAGTGCAGCTCACATAGGCCAGTCTTGGACATCTACTTGTTGATGGGTAGATCTTGATGGGAATCGTAAGCCTTACTATAACATAAACAAAATGTACACTTTGCAATATTAGTGAAAAAAATATCATCCATGATTAAAACAGCTAGTTTAAAATAAATTGCTTCAACCTGAGGATTTCGGTATACTTTGAATCAAAACAAAATGCAGAAAACTGAAAAAAAAGAGCAAAAGACAAACCAGTTTAGAGGATCTTGCACAAATCAAGTTTATTTTGATTGTTGCAATCAATATGATCAGCAGTGATTTGAGAAAAGAGGGGGGGGGGATTGTCACATGCATGAAATAGTTCTCTTGAGGATTGGTGCTGGTATGTACTTTTATCAGTGAGTCCACAGAATGGAACTACAATAATCTATCAAATAACCAAAATCTAAAATTTGGTTTCAATTAATTTTCAGGAACTTACTTTGTACTGGAGAGTGCAGCTCACATAAGCCAGTCTTGGACATTGACTTGTTGACGGCGACGGGCAGATTTCTTTGGAGGAGGTAAGGCTTTCTGCATCACAAACAAAATGCACCACTTGCAACCTTAGTGTTTTAAAACAAGGATCAATCAATAAAACAGTTAGGTTTAGACAAGAAACAACCGAGCCTGTAAACTATAAAATGACTGCAAAACAATTCACAATCATCTTTAAATGAATTGTTATGCTACAAACATTTTGTATATAGACTCATGTTTAAACCAGAGCAAAATCAGACCATCTGCACAACTATAAGAGTGCTTAGTTTCATGGGCTTGAGTGTAAAAAAATGTTTTATTTCCTATTAAACAGGAATAAAAAAATCGAGACGGACTTGTGCGTATCAAGATCATTTTGACTACTACAATTAAAATGAGCAACAGTGGTTTAAGGGAGATGTCAAATATCTGAAACAGTTTTCATGAGTATTGGTGAAGACAAAACAGTTTGGAGTTATATCAGGATCATTTTGATTGTTGCAATCAATATAAGCAACATTGAACTGAGGGGGATGTCAAATGCCTGAAACAGATTTCTTGAGGATCGGTGCTGGTATGAACTTTGTTATCAGCGAGTCTTCAGAATGGAACTAACTCTTTCAAATGTCATGCAACATTTACAAAACCAAAACCCTTTTTTTTTCCATTTAGAAAACTAACTTTGACTTGAGAGTGCAGCTCCCATAGCCAGTCCTGGACATCTACTTGTTGACGGGTAGATCTCTTTTGAGATGGTAGGCTTTCTGCACCTATTGCAACCTTAGTGTTAATTTACAAACAAGGATCCATCGTTAAAACACTTAGGTTTAGCCAAGAAACAACCAAGCCTGTCAACTGTTTCATGATTGGCAAACGATACAAAATGATCTTTAAATGAATTGTTAAGCTACAACAACATTTTGTATATAGACTCATGATTATTGGGTCTCAGACATTTACTTCTTTACATGTAGATGTTTTGGAGACTGGAGCTGTAGGCAAACAAAATAAGCAAACCACCTTTTTAAGGCTAAACAAAATAATATGTGTGTTTCCGGTTACCTGACCCTCCCCAGAAAAACATGCCGACCCTATGGAGTTTTTAGACATTTACAGACAAAATAAAATAAAACAAACTCGATCCCACTCCCTAAATTTGTGACAAAAATACCGCAGGATTTAAAGGGACACACTGGCTTACTGTTTACCTAATTGAGTGATGTGGAATCACAGACAATAATTTTTAGATGGTTGTTGTAAAAAAAATCATCAAAGTATCACGTAATTAACGAAAAATTGTGAAAAAAAACAAACGTGGCCAAAGGTCAGCGTATACGCTTTTCCAGTCGTTGCAACTGTCAAGTTTACGTGACATTGTTGTAAGGACTGGTGCTCTGTTTGTGTATTAATTATAACAATGGCGAGGCATGAGGATCCAGTCTTAATATCCATCAAGCACAAATTCACGTGCAATTAAAAAACTGACATAAACACAGTCTGATCCACACCGACATATGTAATCTGTGGACATCGTGCAGCTGTTCGTCATTGTCCCGCCATGTGTGTAGCCAAGCAACACATAACGTGACAATAGTTACGGAATAACAGCTAGGGCTACAGACTAAAACCCTCGTAAAAAAAAACTTAATTAATGGTCTGGATCCCTAACCCCTCCCACAAGCTCAGAGTTCATGCCCCCGTGGTTTGTCTCTCTGGCCCTACGAGACACGGCACCAGCTGTACGGGACATGCCCCAAGGTTTTACCGCTAGCTCCCCATGCTGATGCGCCGTAAAACACGCTTCCCTTGCAGGGACTCTCTGAATGCGAATCTTATGTTAGTTTTTTTATCATTATCTACAACTTGTATCCATAATCTGAATCCATAGTCTTTTTTGCCAAATACTCATGAAAAATTTTTAAAATGAAAAATTTAAATTTGGTTTAGTTATTTACTTTTATACGGCTGGAAGTTAAACTAATTCCGAAGATCGTATAAATCATGTGACCTTCGTTTTTTGAAAAATGCTTGAAAAAGGTAAAATTTGATGGTTTCTTTTAGGAACTGTTCTTCTTCATTCCAGGAAGACCTTTGAAGTCATATTTTAGTCTATTTTGTAGCACAAAAAGCCCAACGAAGCCGGTGTGTCCCTTTAAGGTTTTTATATTTAATGTTTCCTATTTTTCAAAAGGTTTTTACGTTTGAAATACAGCATTAGAAAATAAACATTTTCTAAATAGAAAATCTTTCTTGCTTCATTGACATGTATATTAAGCAATGAAAAATCGCACAGGCCGGCTGTTGTGCCGGTGTAGGACGTGTGTATAGACCGTGCGTGCCCCCTCAGCATGGAAAGATTGTTAGTAGCAGGTGTGGCAGGAGATTCTTCTTCTTCTCCCCCCCCCCCCCCCCCCCCCCCGGAGATTCTGTCCCCCAAGGGCGTCGATTGCTACTGAAAAGTAGGGGGGACGGGCGAGCAAGTCATGAACAATTTTTCGTTTTTCTTTTGTTTTATTGATATTTTGTTTGTGTGTAGGGGAAAAAGTGAATCATACATGTAGCCTTGTGTAAACATACCATTAAGATGTGACTAGTGCGCCATCAAAAAAACATTTTGATGGTTTTGTATAAAATAAGCATCATATAGAGTGTTTTTAGAGGACTAGCACAAAAAATAGAAGTACCTTCCCTTGTTAGTGGAGAATCATGTATGGAAACTAAAGCTTTAAAGAACGTATGAGGCGATATGTGTAGTTCTAAAAGGGAAGGGGGTGTGGTTAAGTTAAAGGGCAAAACCAGAAGGGGAACAGGTGTTGGTAGGGGTGGGGTCTGGAAAGGATGGTTTGTGTGAAGAGGAGACTGCCAAAATAAACTTGAGTGAAATGCACCGTGGAGCGGGAAATTCGGAACAAGATCCGGTGCTAGCAAAGATATATTGGCAGCTAGAGGGAGTGAAGGGAAGACACATGTTGGTGTGGTCTCTGGTAGTAAATCATCCCCTGACTGTTTGGATGTTGTTTTTTGGTGGACGACAAGTGGCTCCATTAACCAAGTACTCAAGGCAATGGTTAGAACAGAGCTAATTTTTGATGTTTTTATGTAACCACATGAAGGAAAGAGAGGTTTTTTTTTTTAGAAAGGGGTGGTGGTGAAGGGGAGGGGTTGTTGGAACTCGCTTAAGAATTTTGTTCCTGTTGGGACGTAGCACTGAAAGAATTTTCTATATCATTTTAATGTGTTCGGGAGTCGGCGTTTATCGTGTGTTTCTTTATGTAACCCCGAAGGAAAGAGAGGTGTTTTTTTTAGAAAGGGGGGGGGGTGGAAGGGGAAGGGGTTGTTGGAACTCGCTTAAAAGAACTTTTGTTCCTGTTGGGACGTAGCCACTGAAAAGAATTTTCTAATATCCATTTTAATGTGCTTCGGGAGTCCGGCGTTTATCGTGTGTCTTCGAAAAAACACTGCTTCTTCGACAAATCTTGTCATGGCCCAAACTGCACTACATTTTGTGCATTGTGCGATTGTAACAAAATGTAACACATTTGCACGTGCGCGCACACACAGACTTTCTTTGTGGAGGGATCATGTACCGTACATTATAGCATACACAAATGACGCATTACTTGAATGCTAAAAGGTATGTAAGAGGAATTTTGGCGTTTATGTCTTGGACGAAACTTGTCGGTTATTGTCTGTATTATAGAAATGGAAATAGGCCAAAAATTTACATTTTGCGCGTGGTCCATCAGAGCCAAATAAGAAAATGAAGAAATCATTTTACCGTTTAATGTTCGATATTCTTTTATTTTAACAAAAATTGTAATGAAATATTGAATCAAGGAAATGGTGTATATTTTGTTGCATATTTCTGATGAACAGTCATCAAAAAGTGGGGGGACATCTGATATGCTGTCCCCCCAGTCTAAAAAGTGGGGGGGACATGTCCCCCCCGTCCCCCACCCATTGTTTGTGTCCCCCCATATGGCGAACTGTGTACAAGCTTCTTCTGATAGCGCCCTCTTTTGAATCAACTCCTTCAGCCCATGTTTTCCTAACAGCGTTGTCAACGGCTAGGGCTGTGTCTTTTCGAAGCCTGCGGGACAGTTTTAGTTGTACGTCACCCTTTAGGGATGCTCAGCCTACTAAAACAAAAATCAACAGTTATAAGCTTTACAAGACAAACCTTCAGTATGTCTAAAAAATCCAAGCAGGGCGATTAAAAATCTTCTAGGTATACTTACACTGTCTGATAGAATTGCAAGCCTCAGATCCCCAGTAGTAGTAGCTCCTTCTGCAAGTTACACTCTCACGGGAGACATCATTCTAAAGAACTCGACTACAGTAACTGACAAAACAACAACATCTATTAATATCTATCCAAAAAGAGTTCTCTTCAAGATGATACACTATGTTTCTTGAAAACAAGTAGTCGATTTGAAATCAAAGTACTCCTCTAAAACCATTGCTGCACCATCCCTGTAAGATATTGGAATAAATCACAGAACAAGAGCTGGAATGTATGCACTTACTTCTACTTAGCACTACTGCTAGTTTACATAGCTAAAAATAACTGGGTTGGACCAATCCCTAATAGTACTCTAGGTTTATAAATGATTTTAGGGTGGCTAAAGGTTGCATTAATGCAAGCTTTAGAGGAATTCGGCCAGAAATGGCAACAGCAAATAAAGACCAAAAAGGGGCTTGGTGATGGTCAAAAGGTATGAAACAGATTATGGTGGAACTGCCATAAGTCTGTATCATACACAGGGGCTTTTTAAAAGTCAAGCTTGCAACTCACTCGGTCATAACAGTGGGGCTCTCTCCAGCCATGCCCAGGCAAATTCTACACAGCCCTCCACCAAATTTACTAGTACAACCTTACTCATGCACATTACTAGCAAAATGACTGCACATGGTTTTTTGAATAGGCCTCCACACACCAAGTGAACAAAAGAAACCAACAATACCTGGGCTGGACTGATACACACCCTGCCAAGGTGTGTGATTGATGTGAGGGGCAGGCTGAACCAAATATATTGGATGGGCAGAAGGAAGGCAAAAAGAGAGGCAAAATTTACAACAATATCTTCTGACTGGTATCCTACCCATTTCTGCTTAGCAGACACTTGATAAGCTATATTTTCTACTTAAGGCAATTCCACCGTCACTCACATTACATTTATCCACTGTAAGGCTGCTTTAGCCTCTCACTACTTCATAAGTAATTGATCAATCTGATTCATAACCAATTTGTTTTTGGGGGTGGGGTGGGGCGGATTTAAAAAAAAAAAAAATTGGGGGGGGGGGGGTTTTTTTTTCTTTTTTTTTTTTTGGGGGGGGGCATCCGCCACTTAAAATTTAACTACAACTGAATAATTTCCATATACATGTAGGCCTACATTGTATGTGTACGTCTTATGTATGAATATTTATCCATTATTAGGCAGAGGTACATGTATGTCTGCGAAGTTGAAGTGACCACGGCTATTTGTCGGGACAGGCTTGTTAAGTGTGCAAATAATCTGTGATCTTTTGTAAAAGATGGCATCTCTTGTATTTGGCCACTTCCAGTGATTTCCTGCAGGGATCATGACTGACACTTTGAACTCACTACCCTCATGCAACAACTTCACCTGGATAGCCTACATGTACCTGGTCGTAATCTACCAACACCCAGTCTTTCACTTCCACTTTCACACATTTTGTATGAAGAAAGACCTATAGTCTAACTGTCCTACGTATACATACATTGTACCTCACGGCATACAGTAACACGTTTAAGACACCACCGTGGAATAAAGGATTTCACTAAACGATAGTATGCATAGAATGAGTGTATCGACTAGTTATAAAAGATCTAGACATTGAAACACTCGGCATGAATAAAATAAAAAATAGTAAGTTTTGCAGTGTATTATGATTGGCATGCAGGCAAGGGGAGAGTGAGACGCTAGGTGTACGCGAGACGTAGTTGAATTGGAGCGGTAAAAGGGGGAGGAGAGGGATGAAAGGGGGGAAGGGGGATGTTATTGGTGTAAATGAGGGGTAGTGTAAGGGGTTTGGAGAGGGAGAGGGATGAAAGTGGTAGAAGGTACATGTAGTATAAGGGAGGGTTTGCAATATCCGCCCACAAACGTTAAAAACAGCATTCTCAGTGCAATTTCCTATCAAATTATTTTGTCACTCACATTACACACTGTCACTCACATTACTTGTCACTCACATTAACAACTTTAGCTAGTTTCATTTAAAAAAACTGAAGCTTTCGTCACTCACATTACATGCCTTTTAACATTAAAATATCTCAAGCTTTTATGAAAATTTGGTAAGAAAACATTTTCATGAAAGGTAAACATCTATCTTTTCAATATCATAATGTTAGATAATCGTATATATGTCAATGTAGGTTTTGAAAAGAGGTATCCCTTTATTGTCATGAAAATTCAGAAAAATGGGGAAAAAAACTTATCACTCAAAATAATGGTATTACCCCCCAAAAAGAGGCAAAATTTATTTGAAACTTAATGATTTCTTACCCTCAATGTGTCGTCTATGCAATAAAAACATCAAACTATGATAATATGGGTGTTTAAATTTTTGGGGGTCATGTCCCACTTTCTGTGGAATTGCCCTTAAGTATTGTGAGACTGTCATGGTTCTCACAATATCAGCTTCGGACATCGGTTGACGATGGGTGTAAATAGTGGGATGATGGTAATTGATAAGCACCGACATGGTTTGTAGGTTTCAGCAGACATAATACACAATGTATTAATGCAGACAATGAAATATTGTGCACATTAATTTGTTGTTGTTGTGTAACTTTGAAGACTTGTTCTGTTTTGTAATCCCTTCTATATTATTAGGTGTTCGTGCAAAACGAGCACGAACACCTCTTGTTTTGATTATTATTGTTTTTATCATTATTATTATTCAATGTGAATGTCGGCTTTCTAGCCGATGATCCTTCCACACACATTGGTTTTAGGCATACTGTCTTTTGAGGACAGAAACACACCAAGCGTTTAACGGTGCAACAACATGTTGCTCCTCGGTGCATGAGTGTGCTGTCGTAGTAATTGTGTTGAAAGCCACCCCCCCACACACACACACGTTTGTGAATCTCGTAAATCGAGAACTTCTCTTTGTTCTCCCATTGTTTGGACGTAGTTTTTTTTTCTCCCCCGACGTCCCCATTGGTTTTATACACGACAGCGAAGCGAGGACGTCCTCATTCTGTCAAAACACCCGGATCCCTTTTGTTAAAGTCCTCGGTTTCATCCGGTAGACACGCTCACACACACGCACACATACTTTGTTTAATTCGGTTTTTACTGCTGAGCTTAATTTAAACGTCTAAACGGCATCAATTGTTTATTGTAAATCATTTCCCGCACCTGGAGCTACTCAAAGAATCGTAGAGAACAAAAAATAAACATTACAAAATCCAGCATTACCCTAAGCAAATCTATTGACCCCCAAACAGCTACAAAGTATACTAATTAAAAATCAACGAGAAAGAAAAAACGAACATACCCGTAAGTGATTTGAGTCCAGGCAGAATGCCCATTTGCTTCTTGGTATTAATATCGTCGCTTGACATTGATCAGCTCACCCAGGGTATAAGCCTGAAGTGGCGTATACTTCAATATATCGGTGTCTGACATCTTACCACGGGATAATAATTGTGCTCTCTCAATATTACATTTGGGTTACATTACCGATGCAATAGAAAACGCAGCTGGGCCCGTCTACACATTACAAACGAAGCTTCTGATTCTGCATGTTACGTTGATGCATGATAGCAAAATAGGATACCCACGTTTTTCTTTTTTTTTTTTCAAATAAAGTCAATGATTTTTTGCTCTCGGTGGAAATAAAGCCGAGTCCTCTCTGGATAAGGTTCTCTCAAATTGGCGTAACCAGAGACAGCAACCTAGGAGGAGCCGTCCTTTAAATTGTTTTCCTTTCAAATCAGGACACTCGGGACTTTCTGGCCAGAAATCCAAGTAGACATTAATATAAGTTAGTTCCAGTGAATTCTTATAAGGTGCTAGACAACAAAACGGTCCGTTCGAATCTCAACTCAGAAACGGTATGGTTCGCAAAATGTTTGCAACCCCTCAGTTCCAAAAATAGTATATATATATTTTTTTTTCCGCGAAGAGAGAAACAAACGAAGCAGGCGCTATTGAATGACAATCCTAAGTAGACTTGAACTGCTTCTTTCGCGTAGGGTTTCCCTTAAGAAAATAATGTCGAGTATCACGATTATGAGGAGAGCTAGATGAATCGTTCGTAATATACTTCGGGTAAAAAAAATCGCCAGTTGCCTGTTTTTTGGTTTGAATATTCATTCCATCCGCAATTTTGTTCTTCTTATTCCGGAAAAGAAAAACTGTTATCCTTTAGCGCTATGAGTATCATGTTGGACGATGACATTTTAAATAGCAGGGCATCCACAAATTTGAAAACCCTTTAGCCTCCCTAGGGATAAAACTATTCTTCGCATCGCAACATACATGTTGGTCTTTTGAGTTGTTTTAATCAGATTCAAACCAAGCAAGTCAATTTCGTTCCGGAATTGAGGCCTTAAAAGTGTAGGCCTTTAAAAAAAAAACTCACACATGTCTTGACGGAAATGACTCTTTTGTTGTTGTTTCAAATCGAACCTGTTTCATGCAACCCACGTTACCCCGCCGAGGTTTAGACTGAGATCACTTGTGTTTTTACTCTTGCGTGTTTCCAAAGTGACAAGCAGTCAAGCTGTGCACTCTGTGGTGAAATTTGTATGCACCGTTGGTTGCTACCCCCCCGATTCCCCCACCCCACCGAAAAAAAGTATATAGTATGCATATAAAAACACTGAAACTGAGTTTCAGGGCGAGTGCATTTTTTTCGTGCAAAATTTCGCAATTCAAATCATCATCGTAATATCAGATAAAAAAACGTAAAAATAGTAATAATATTGTATCAATAAATCAATAAAAAACATTAATAAATCAATGACTAAATAAATTAATACACAATATTTAAATGGATACAAAAACAAATATTAATAAAATAACTACAAAATAAAAACAAGTGACGAACCGTTATTTAGGTTTATCCCATCATTTATGTTATTTTTTCTTTATCAGTCTTGTAGTTAACGTTTCCATTTCCCTGACAAATGTTGTCTTTGTCTAGCACCCCCCTCCCTCCATTCAATCCCATAGTTGTCACCTTGGTCTGGTGTCGGTGCATGGGACACCTTGAATAAACCGTTATCTTTACATCTTCGCGATCTGTATGTAGCGCAGAACAATTTGCACAATCTTACTTGCAGAAAGAGGTTTGAGGAAAACGGTGCCAAGGAAAAGAAAAGAGGACGAAGAAAAAGAAGTAGGCAGCCTAGAAGAGGGGGAATTAATGCCACAACGCGATCCCCAAATACACCAGCTGTTGTCTGGCCACACATCGACACTGTCAGTGTCAACTCTCATTGAACCAAAGAGTAAAACCAGTCACACGGGATTATTTAATCTCACAACAGAGGTCCTTGACCCTGCGAACTGCTCCCCTCACCACTATTTAAAAAAAAAGGTTGACATGGAAAAATAAACTAATTAACCGACGCCACCTAGGGCGTACCTCTTCTCCATCAACATATGCAGGCAGGAAGTCATAAAGATTCAGTAAAGAACAAGCCATGCCCTGCTTGATATATATATATTTCTTTTTACCAATATCCTTCAGCGAAAAAAAACTTGATTCAATCATAAATAATTTACTACGGAGTGACAGAGGGGTTCACATGCTGACTGTAAAACGTAATGTTACTGTAAACGTTGTGTAAAGCTACCGTTAAAGGTGTACTGCGCATTCGGAATGGTATACTCATTTAAATCTATTGTAGTTGTACTGAATTGATTTTATCAAGGTTCTCATCGGCAGGTGTGAACCTACCATGGCAATTTTAAACCCGAGTACTGGAAAGTGGGCATGCTTATTCTTTAACATTTGTGTCCCCCTGGTATTCCTTTTCAACTGCACACAATAGTAGATCAAATAATATTGCATGTCTGAAGCGCTTGTGGTTGAAAGCAGGCCATTTCGGGGCGAACAGCACGCACGAGATTTTAAACTGAGCGCACGTGATTGTTCACAGAGCTCATGATTTATGCAGCTGGATCTTGAGTGGGTCAAAGGTTAGAAATCGATTTACAGAAACAAAATGCGAGATTGGGGATGAGGCACTTTAAAGACGGTCTGAGTAAAACTGAGTTATCCTTATAACTTTATTAAGATCGTAGGGGAGCAAATTACAATGACATTAACTTTTAGCTGATGGCATTTGACGAAGAGCAAATTGTATAACGTTTGTCCGAGTTCAAAGTCATTAAAGTATTGTACTTATACAATTTCTTCACATTGATATCTTCATTTTACATTTAATATTTTTTTTTTAAAATTAATATGTGCAAATTTGTAACTACCGTATACAACGTGAGTCTGAATAACTACCACGTGGTAATACAAATGCATTTTGGGTATTCAAAACGGCCACTAACATGTAATTGTTGGTAAAAACTTGTATTCATGAACGTACAGTAAGATCATCATTTGGGTTGCTTAACCTTTAGGTCAAGTATTGATAACAAATATCCCGTGATCATCGAGGTAGTATAGGGATTCAAAATTGCCACCAAAGCGAGCGACCTTGTTGCATTATGTTTCCTTTGTGATTTGGGGTGACAAATAGTGCCCTCAACGGTGATCTCAGACTTAAAAACTACGTATTTTTGTTGGTGTTCAATCAGTTTGACTTAGATAGAAGTATGAACAAAATAAATAAATAAACATATACAAACTAGGATAAAGCTTTGATTAAAACAATGCAATGTTGTTGTTGTTCACAAAACACCATGTCGATGTTGTGTGTGGGAATTGTTTTTGCAAAGAGATAAATAATCACATTTATATATGAATACTAACACCATACTGACACAATACTCCTTCAAAACAAATTACAACAAGTTAAGTAATAATAAGGTTAAGATTGATTCACTCGATTATTATTCAGTCAAACCTGTGGACAATTCACATGAAGAATTGGATCAGTTTTAGATCAATATTCTATACACATCAGTTACACGACTACTTTTTGCCGCGTGTCTAATCAAGTCGTATATAATTTCCTCTCAATGAAAAAAAAAATTATATTACGAGACTCCGCTGGGTATTTGTATTTGTTTTGGGGAATCATATATATTTGAAAATCATTGAAATATCTAAATACAAAATAAAAATAAATACATACAAATATATAGATGTTTAATTTGTTTTTTATAGATATATAATATATATATATTATATATATATATAATGATAACTGACATCCAATACTTTCAAGATTTTGCTTTAACAAGATACTTCCCTTTAGCAATCCATTGATGTCAAAGTTGCTTACAGTGAGTAAACATCCTTACAAATGCCGAAAGTAGTTTTTCTTTTCTTTTTTCTTCCTCTCTTTCCCCCAGCTGTGACAGTAGATGTTCGATCCGTGAAAAAAAAGAGTATAGTCCAAGGGCTCGCGGGGAATCACATCAACCAACAAATATAAGCATCCGAAACAAAATTTATTTAATTACCAGATTGTTCCTGACGGCTAAAATCAATTATTTACACTTGTCTGCCAACACAAGCACATTAGTGGCAAAGCTAATTTATACACTGTTGATATAAGCAGAGTTTTGTCGCGGATATTGGGGATGCTTGTCGGCTTTTTTTTTTTTTTTTTGATAACCGATTCCCATGAATTTTTGAAGCGGGACGCATTAATTAAACACATCAAGAGTCCCTTAGCTCCGGGGTTGATGTTCTAACATACCTGCAAATTGTTGAAGTCATGACTTTGAGACGATTCCCTGACTCACTCTCACAATCCACCGAGTCTGTTTTGGAAACTATTGCCGTGGTACCGTCAAAAGTTCTGGATCGTTGCATTCTCTTGGGCTCGGAGGTCTCGAGGACACAGTCATGCACTTATTAGGTTATTACGTGAAAGGAACCACAGTCACACGGTACAACAACATTAATATGCCATTCCGGTGACTCGCATCTATGCGGATAGTGATCACTATTTCATGTAGCCCTCCATGACACGGCATTATTGATACAAATGATAAGTTGTAAACAAAACTAAATAATTGTCAGTATCAACAATACATAAATGCAATCGTTTCAATGATACTCAGCATAATTCCCCGAACTACTAGTCCTCCGTGTTTTATGATTTTACTGAGGCTTAGTTATTTTTAACTGTTAATTCTTTTTCACATTGTTTGGAACTTATATATTGTTATGTTCCTCAACAACAAAAAATTTAACAAAGATTTAATATTCCCACATCAAATTCTCTTTAGTATTAAATCGGCAGAAACGGAGATATAAAATAGCTGCGAATCAGGAGAATGGTGCCTCCGGGGAAATTCTTCAAAACAAGAACCAAGAGTCTTCAGAATAATCTTCATTGAAACGTATACTGCAAATAAAACATCCCAAGGCTGGCGATTAAACGGCTATATGCAAAAACACCGATGTCTGTATCAGCCACCAGCCCCATGGGACCATCCACAATGTTTCTAGCCGATAACAAAATCGATTGCGTCTTCAAAAACACAGTATATTTACACAGATTTAACCATACATTATTTTATTCATTTCTTCATGAAAGCTTCTAGTAAGCCCCTGGCTAAAGCCGACACACACACAAAAACAAACAAAACAAAACATACAAAAACAAATAAAGATGATGGAAAAAGTTTGAATAAGGAATAGGTAAATCGACTGAATTACTCGACTGACTTCAGTCCAGCTGTTCATATGTTGAAGAAAACAGGAGAACAAAAACATGATTTCTAATGATAGATTGCCTGAATGCGTAGGCTTGTTAGTTACTATCCAATGCGTAACTATTGGAATTTTTAAATGGCCTTTAACCCCCCTCCCGAAAACAATAATAAACCTGTCTGAACACGAGGTTTCAAGATCCAATATATTCTTCATAAAGACTTAGTCACATGCCTCAATCCGTTGGGAAGGCAACATTACAGTCGTACTGTCAGAGATTTTGTGGGACACGTTCGTGAAACAAACTCAGCTGGCTGATTCTATGACGTACCTTGGATTTTGGATCTGATGTCCCGTCGGAAATTGTACCGTTTTAACCCTGTAGCAAGGGACCTGTTTGGTTGCATCGCCCCGTGGTTCGTTGTCAGAACATGCTGACAAGCTGCTTCTTCCATACATATAAGAGGTGTTTTTTTTCTTACCTTTTTTCAAACAATTTTTTGTAATGTATATAGTTACATTTTTAAGTGTGTTGTTTACACGTCCAGAGTTAAATTAAGGTTTTTGGGTTTGCTTCGTTATTTAAGTTTTACAATTTGGCTCCATCTACCATTGACAATTGAAACACCGATTGTGTAAACAAAGTATGCTGGCAGAGTTTTGTCCTGTCCCCTTCAAACCAAATCACTGACTTGTGTTGACTGACTTGTGTTGATTATTACACCCCCTCTATATGATGTGTGGCATGGTCAAGATTAGGAAATCATGGCACAAGAGCCGACCGGTGTGAACGATGTGGTTAAGTCAATGGCATTCTTTTATGAATAAGTCAACATGTGCTGACAACGGCCCTCACTGCGATTTGACACTGATACTTTGTTGGAAGTGGTGTACTTCAATTTCCAAAACACTCACAGCAAAAAATGGTGTATTTGAATGTTCAAATTATTGAAGCCAAGGTAGTATGGTGGAGACACAATCACATCACTGTCATAATGTTATAATTGACAGTTGTGTCAAAACTCTGACTCAACATTGACAGTGTGTTTCTAGTTCTTGCTGAACGATTGTCATGACTTAAAAAAAAACATCACCTGCCTCATGCAGTTGTTGTTATAACAAACAAACCAAGGTTGTTGTGTTAAGCAATCACCACTGTGTTTCACGAAGTTGCTGGTCTGGGAGGATAGTCCGCTGGCGTGGCTGCCGAGAATTTACGCTGAGGGTATCACATGGTAGTTATGCACCTTAAAGTAACAGTAGTAACGACGCCCTATGGCCCCCGTTGGGACAGCAATTCGCCCAGTCTCCATCTGTCACGGTTATAGACGTTTCGGGGTCATCTCGACCCTTCAAAATGAATGCCCCCGCGTAAAATCAATTCACGAATTCATGAATGCAAGGGGCACGTGTTTTTGTTTTGTGTGTGTATTTTTGTTTCTCTCTCTCTCTTTTTCTCCCCTTCTTAAAACACGTTAGGACTGCAGTCGGTAAGGCACCCGTGCGAGTAAAATCAGAGACAGTGAGTGAAAAGTACAGAGTGTGACCTGGAGGTAGAGGTAGAACACGTATACAAACAAGAATACATTCCATTATAAAATCAAGGGGAAGTGTGGGATTGTCTTTGGAGGCGTTCATTCTTACTATTCCGTCCGTTCGTCCGTGAACTTTCATCAGAAAGTTCGAAAAGGTGCGTTTATATTTGGGATAGGATGTTGGACGATCAATGATGTGTTTGATGTATGTATTAGGCCGACATAACTGTTAAGTATTCGTGTTGTTATTAAAAAAAAAACGAAGCCGGCAGACACGACATTGTTTAAAAAACACTCTGCTTGCAGAGCATTGCAACATTATGTCAAAGTTAATTGTTTACGATGAATGCAGGAGCGACTGCTTTGTAACATTTTCCTTTTCTACAAAACTTGCTAAATACATGATCTATAAGTTTTGTTTTTTTCATCTGCCTAAGCGGGTAATAAAGTTTGCTGTGGATATGGTCTTGGTATTGAACAGTAGACATACATGTCGACACTGACATAAAAACAACACAACACAATATTGGTAATTAATGAAGACTGTCACTATAATTTTGTTCACACAATCGTTCAAACTGAATAAAGTTGACGTGTTTTATCTTTAGCTGCAAACTGAACTAAATATTTTACCGGCCTACGACTTTTCGGCAACATGCCATTTGATATATGTATGTATGTATATACTGGTGCATGCTGGGCGATCAATGCATCGATATTAAGCAGAGACAAATAAACTAAGACAGCGATGTGAGTTTAACCTTGGGCAGATTAAACTCCATTA
This sequence comes from Pycnopodia helianthoides, assembly GCA_032158295.1. Classification (NCBI taxonomy): domain Eukaryota; kingdom Metazoa; phylum Echinodermata; class Asteroidea; order Forcipulatida; family Asteriidae; genus Pycnopodia; species Pycnopodia helianthoides. The sequence continues at coordinate 13,688,544 of CM063247.1, read as the reverse complement.
TAATCACCAATATCAGTTTCCGCTCGAAACCATGGATGTTCGATCGGGACTGATGGCCAAAAGCTGTAATTGATATAGCACTGAGTTCCACCAGCAAGAAGTGGAATGTAGGCAAACCAAGATGCGTCTGCGTCGCATATGCAACAATGCCCAAAGCTGGGTTGAATTCAAGGCCCGTAATATCTGACACGTTTTTTTTTTTTTTTTTTTGTATTCCCTGTGTGCATCTTGAAGAAATTTAATCCTCTTGCATTGTTTATATCTCTCCTCAAAAACTGATAAATGAAACGAAACAAACAACGAACTTCATGAAATTAGAATCGCGTGGTGATAAACGTTGTCTTTCCGCATGCTTGATCCAATCTAAATTATTGCCATTAACAACCGCAGGGTTAAGGCTTAAATTAATTGTACTGTAAAGCTGACAACGTCTTTAAACAATACAGAAAACAAACGCTTTATAATTTGTTTTTAGTATGCCACTTTTTTGCAGAGTAGTTTATGTGCCGGTAGGGTAACAATCTTCCTTTAGAATAATTTATATTCTGGATTACTCCTATGTAGAATAAAGAGACTGAGGTAACTTTTCCAGAAGGATCGTGCCCCGGGTATGACGACATTGTGGGTCTCAGCAGGTTGGGATCATGCAGAGAGACATATCATGTTGTTTATAATGGTAGTAACTACGACAGGAGAACAAAACTAATTAAATGGAGAGCAAACAAAATTTAAAAAAATGGTGGCCGGACTGGAACCCGTAACATCTCGACTACCATAACGAGTGTTCTTTCTACCAACTCGGCTAAGAAGCCGTATTGTTGATTGGCGGTCCACCTCAGCAAACCATTAACAGCCTATAAACTTATCTGCCGATTGGCCAATGATCAAACCTGTGTAATGACAGCAGCGGGGATCACACAACGAAACACGAGAGGCGGGTTGCACACCAAACCTGAAACTGACTTATAAAGAGCAAAATAAAGAAAAAAAAGCTTGTGCCAGAATCGTACCCATGACCAGCCTCTTGATTATCACATCGAGTGCTCCACCAACTGAACTTATAGCATACCTTGTGTGATGGGCGGTCCACTTATGTCACTCATATAATTATTGCTAGGGAGAATTCAACTCTCCATCCCCAACTCAGCCTTGGGGAAGCTTAGGTATACAACCAGTTGTCATAGACAAATACAAACCTGTAGCTCATGGCCATCATTCATTGACATTGCTCAAGGCCCGCCTTGGCGTCCTTCTCGGGGAAGGCTGCAAGAGCTGTCGAAGGCAAATGATTTACGCTACTCTGTCAGAATGTGGAAGGGTCAACCAATGTCAAGCCTGATATCATCAAACAGTTTCGAACAGCGGGGCTATCTTCGTCAGTCCGCAATAAAACAATATTTGTAAAAGCCAAAAGGTATATGTTCTGGGCTCGATCTAGCTGCCTACACCACAAGCAATCACATTGGTCTGACTTCATTTGTTAACCAGCATTTCGAGTGGTCGCCGGGGTGCCACTCACCTGCAGAATGTGAGCTTAAACGGCTAGCTGTGGTGATACACAAACTTACGGCATCAACTTTTTCAAACTTTTTCTAACAAATACATGGCTAACTTTTCTTCAAAACTCCCTGTACATGTATATGCTGTTATACTTACAATTCCACCACCCTGGTACCGCCGTAGCAACTCAAAAGAGCATCACAGCTTTCACTCTGCACTCTGAATTTTGCTTCATCAACAAACTCCGGAACTTCCATGAGGCAAACTGTGGGGAAGTTTGCCCTAGCCTGTTATCGCGCCGCACATAGTCACCCCAACTCACTGTCAGACCAAACAAAGACTAACTGTTGCCAAACTGTCAATTCCAGGTGAGTGCCAGAAAAACCACGAAGCCAATATGGGATGAGGATTTCCGAGTTCTATAAAACAATCAGCTCAAGGCTGCATTAATGGATGTATCCATACAACCGGAAACATTGACCAACAAGAAATAAAACAAAGACACACACACAGACATAAAACAAAACCACAAGATATCTTCCATTCTCTGCTTACACACTTGCATCCATCGACTTCACCCACTCAGGTCATAGGAGATGCAGGATGAGCATCAGCCTCTTGAATCAAACTATTGCCCAAATTTCATCACAACTTCCATGAAATGGGTTCTGCAGAACAATGGCTCTCAACCGTGAGTTTTCCAAGACTCATCACAACTACCATGAAATGGGTTCTGCAGAACAATGGCTCTCAACCGTGAGTTTTCCAAGACAGATAATCGCCAACACTGACCTAAGTTTGGCTGAAGCCATTTCCCCTAAGGAAACGACCAAAGCCACCAAACCCCTAAACACTTGACCAGGCCCAGGAACCCAAACAAGTTGCACCCTGGGTCCATAGCCTAAGCTGAAACATGAGTAGCAAACTGGCTTCGCCTATTCTGTCCGAAGTTGTGTGCAACCATTGCAAATACTATAAAGATCTGGCTCAAGGCAACTGTCAATGTCCTCGTTGAACCATCTCGACCCTATCAAACCAAGAGACAAACTAGAGAGCTTATAATAGACCAATCTTCCTGCTACGCCTTACCTACAGTTTGCTACATTATGGAGAATCTGATTTTAACTTAAACAACTGGACAAACAGAGGACCTCTTTGCTTTTTTCGAGGACAGAGCGCCGCATCACATTACATGATGTCTTCTTCCACCATACACAAACGTCATATTTTCCCATAAGTTGTCCTGTGATGGAGTTCACCCGCGATTTGTTATTGCTACATGCTATATAAAATTTAATTTAGGTTTTGCCGATGATATAACGGAATTTCTTTAAGGAATTTGTCGACTCCAATAAATTAGTCAAAGCAGGACCACGAGTTGACTTGAAACAACAACAGCGACAATCATTGATCATTGATTGTCGATGCCAATGAGAAAGCTGGATATGTCCTCGTCAATCTGACAGCCGCTTGCTGTGGACTCGCCGCCAAGCAACCTCTATAGACTCTGACCAGACAAGAACGCGAAGCTTTCTGTAAAATACCAGTGATGATCATTAAAGCCACTCAACAGCCTCAACAGCAATCGAGTTTCACAGGGATAGTACGCTGATGCCATTCTCTCCGCTCACAAGAAGTGGGACACAATTGAAAAATACCATAACCCAAGATATTAACACTATTTTTCCTAGCCTGAACTGGGTTGAACCTTTATTTTTTTTTGTTCAGCAGCGTTCCACCTCAAAACGGTTGCAAAACAGGGTTGCAAAACAGGGTTGCAAAACAGGGTTGCCAAACAGGGTTTCCAACAGTGCCAAACGTGAGTTGAACTTCTATGTTATTAACATACACGTCTCGTGTTATTAACACACACGTCTCGACTTTCAAGTTATTAATATACACGTCTCAACTTTCAAGTGACATCAACATACGCCTACCGCAAACACAATGAAGGCATCCCACATACAGGATATAGTGCTAACGCCGCTACTCTGTGGACCTCTGCCCTAGAACTAGCCTATGCACCAGCCAAATCTTGTGTACCGGTTTGGTGCTGGAGCAAACACTCACACCTGGCAGACAAATATCTGAACAGCATACTATGCAACCACCCCAGGCTGTCTGCAACCCATCCCTATACTCTTAAGGGAATTCAACCTGCGGAGCTTCGAAGCAAATTAACCATCCTTGCTCTAGCCCGCCGTGCACTAGTAGAACCAAATCACCTACTCCATCACACCCGTTGCTCGAGAGAACCATCATCCTCGTCTCAAGTCTCGGTGCACATTTCCCCGACACGCAAAGGACATCTTAACCTCAGTTACCAGGGTTCGCCGGACTACACACATACCCAGAGCCCTCATCAAGCATCCCCGACTTTGATCTCCCCTGAGGTTCTTGGCATGGTCGAAGCCCAACTGCCCTCAAACAAGTTTTTGGGCCTGGCCCAGATCCCCCGCATGCGACTGTGGCGCTTCCGAGCAAACAGCAGACTGCATCAATACCTGATGACTGCCGAGCCATTCTGCTCCCAACGGAATACCAGTTCTCGTTGAGGTGGATGACGCTACCCGACAATGGCTCGGCAACTACCATCTACTTAAAATAATCGAACTGGCAACATACGACAGATGAAGGGAGAAGGGGGAGGGTGGTGGGTAACAGTAGTATAAAGGGGTCACACACATTGGCTTCATATGTCGTTGGTAATACACTTATACATAGGGGAACTCATCTGAAATAAACGCCGTGTTATATATGCTTATACTACAACTCGACCATAACATGTTTTTGTGTTCGCTGTTTCCATGACAACGTAATATAAAGATTTATAATGTCTTCGTGGGTGTCGGTTTAAAGCTATTCGTATGTTGATTGGAGCCCCCCCCCCCCCCATCGAACACTAAACTGTTGATTAGGATTACCCATGGTAGTTTATATGTTGGAGCAAAAGCAGCACTGAGTTTACTGTTATATTCTGAAAGTCAATGTGTCGGAACAGACCAAAATACACGTTAAAGGGGACAACTCCCATTTCTAGATCAGCAAGGTCCGTTTCCTGGTAAACTTGGCCTACAGCCCCAGTTGTGTCTGTTCGATTATCAATCCATGCCGCGCTGATCCAAACGTTGGTCTGGCCCTCAAGGTTCCGCATTCTATGACCATAGAGCAAGGACAGGAGTTCTCATGCTGTCTCGGTTGTTGCAGTGATCGATCCATAATGATGTTGTCAAAGTATACTGAATACATACTTCCAGTATCTAGTTAAATATGACGTCCGCCCTCTTTTGGTATATTCAAAATTGGGATTTACGATGTCACCTTTGTTTCCCCTTTCCAATATGTATAGTTGTTATGCCGCCCCCTCAACTGTTGATTTTCGACAACTTCCAATAAGGGTTGTTCTTAGCGTTGTCCTCAATATTGGCAGTATGGTTTTAATAAGCGTGTTCTTTTTATCAGCAATTATTGAAATAGAAATTCACAATTGCGAAGTAACTGTTGACACACAAAACACTTGCACGATGGCCAGGGTAAGTATGTCAGTATTGCGGAGGCGTGTTTTTACATTGTGTGTATGCAAGGAAAATGAGCACTTCACTTAATCGGTCCACAAGGGGGGTGTGGACAATTTTAGAGCCTTTGAAAGGCCATTTTTATAAAGCTTTTTTGTTGTTGTTCTTCTTCTCTCCTCTTTGTATATTACCTGCGCGTTTGATATGAGTTTTATAAGCCTACGGATCCCATGCCGGAGCTGTACCAGTCTGGAAAACGACTTATACATGTGTCAACTTTAATATGGCCTTACACTCGCTAAAACAGGGGGTTTATGAACGTTTCGCCCTTTTACTAAACAATTTGAATCACTGCGGTTACAGTTTCATGTTTAGCAACAATTCTTTATCATAAACGAACTGTCTGCTTTATATGTGTTGGTTTTGATTTAAATTTTGTCTTCTTCCCCAATGCACCATCTGAAGATTATTTGTGTCACATCGTTGGCTTCCCTCGGAAAATAACGTCCGAACCCCCTTTGCAAAGTCCTTCCAGAAAATGCTGTAAATAAAAAAACGCAATGGGGCCTGTATACTATTTCCAGTCAGCTAAAATGCACAAAGACATGTTTTTGAAGTCTGTAGGCCTAGCATGCATCAGCACGGTGACATGTTTTAGCCCTAGCGGTACCTCAACAGAGAGTCGAATAGGCATTAGTGTACGGCAGTTCGCCACCTCTTGAGTAGACAACTGCTGCATCTTCTATAAATAGAAGAATGCAAGGGGAAATCTCTCCACATGGATTAACTCTCGTCCCACAGGCTCTGGGTCACCGTTGAATGATGACACTTAAGAGCAGAATACATGCATAACATTGCGTGTCTGCAAAACTTTTATTGTGTTTCCTCTTCACATTTGACAAAGATAAATATATAATATATTCCGTGCACAAATGCTACCATCTACTATGTCGTTACAGATTTTACATTGTTTGTTTTAATAACTTAGTTTATAACATTGTCTCTTACATAAATAGTTGTCTATGACATAAATACCGATCTGTTTTACATGTTACACATTTACAGTGCGTCTGTGCGTCAATACACATAGTAGTATTACAGTAAAATACCAGCAGTGTTGTTCCTTTTCTGTATCCAAATACATGTCGAAATCCATATAAGATATATCACTACAAAATACTGTTTGCTTTTCATGACAAACGTTTACATGTTAAGCCAAAGTGTCGGTGTCTCTTTTCCCCTTCTCCATTTCATTAAAACTTTGCATGACTTGGTTCTTCCTAGGAGATATTACCGAACACTGAACAGTCACGATTCACGTTCATGTAACATTGCCAAACCTCCATATAATGTGGTTAGTTCAAGGAGCGATCAAACCCTGTGCTAGCGTATATTGATCAAACATCACTCACCCTACTTCCTAAAATAACCGGAACTTTCATCGTGTGTGGTTCTTGAATCGATACGCCAAAAGCCGGTTTGATACAACGTGTTTTTTAGCTGTATTTTTTTTTTTTTATACTTTCTTCTTTTTCGTTTTTTTTATTTTTATATTTTTTAGAAAAGGCAATTTATTAACTGGAGCATACGATTCAAGTTATGAGTGGTTATATAGTTTACGCGTCCATGAGTGGCGTAATTGACCTGCTGGGTGCATGGGCTTAGTGTGTTATAGGGACACTTTTCTCGAAAAACACGGCACTGCATGAATATTCTCTGTGTCTAATATTGTAGTTGGGAGCTGGATGTGTCTGTGTCAATCGTCCGTTGGAATTATTTTGATCGGGCGAAGGTAAAAAACAGGGGATCTCTGCTTTATAAAACGAAGAAAGAAAAAAAAGAGGGAAACAAATATTTGTGTATGGATGTGTGGTTGCACAATTGAAAACGATCGAGAGTATACAACTGACTGTTGGCAAGTTTTACACTGCAGACCGCAACAAATCTCAACCCTTTTGAGCGACACATTGGTCCGGCTGTTTCTTGCTGTTTTAGTACATTATTGTGACTTACACACACAACATAACAATACTATTAGTATTACGTAGGTATACAATTATATAATATTGAGAAGCTGAATGGCAACATTGCTTGACATTATTTGTACCAGCAAGTTCACATCAAACAACATAATTATTACAACTGCTTATTATATTCTGCTGAAAAGAAAGCTTACAACCAGAGAAGTTGATCGCAGTCACGTCTTACGTCTTTAATATTTGAATCAAAAGCAATGATGTTTACAATGGTTGTTATTACACAATGAGTGTAAACTGTTACAAACCTCTCCATATAACAAGTATATAAATACATAAATTAAACTGATAAATAAGTAATTAAAAAGAATAATAATACATTTCGATGTGTGTGTAGTCTTGATAACGATTCAGCTGACGGTGTATTTACATAATTACTACAATAAACAAAATAAAAACCATGCAATAATAGCCATGTTTTTTTGTTTTATAGTTCGCAGCAAAACGCTATAGCTCTATATACATACAGTTTACTGGTAACCGTCCACCAGAAATCACTGATCCTTAGAGAGTAAGAAGAATATGCAAATGCTGTTGTCATTAATAAGCTCATCAAGTTCTCCTGGGATTTTTCCAGGTAAAGGGAGCTTCTATCAATTGCTCTTGTGGGCATGAAAAAGCAAAATAAAAAAAAAATAAAAAAAAAAAAAAACCGGCTGGTGCATATTTTAGTTACTCGTTGCTAATGAGGGAACGCCGACGTGCATTCCCCAGTCTTTGAATCACCTGCGGCAGCTGCTCGCCATATCGTCTTACGTCTGATAGCTGCTCCTCGTTCAAAAACTCTTACGACCAAAGAAAAAATGACATGTATTTTAAACATCGGCAACTCCGATCGATGACTTCATCGGAGATGAACATGGGGGGGGGGGGGCACTCCATGCGATTTATCTTTAAAGGGCAGACAGTATAAGTACGCACTTTATTTGAATATTGACAGACTGCGAGCCTTTTCGTTACTCGAGACAATTTCTGATTATTTATCTTTTCAGTTTCAACATGCATACATCAATCAGGTTGTTTGAGTGACATCTGCACGATGTTAAGTCGGGATGCATATTTTGTATACACCTTTGTGAGACGTGAAAAGCGCTGAGCGATAAGACACACTGGTCATTGGTATTAATCTATTAGGCAGCCGTACTTTCTAGTCTCTAGTTGTCTGGTAATGCGAGTTGGTAAATTGTAGGCCAGAAACAAACGGAATGTCACAAGGGGAAACAGCACCAGCCACCAACCAAGTTTAGTTACAACATATCTCGTTACGCAAGTTTTACCCCTAGATCGAATAACCGTCAAATACTTCCAAAGACTCCCGCTGGAAATTAACCATACAGATCTTGAAACTCTTTGTGAGATGGACACTAGGTTTTTAAAACGTGTACCCTTAAAGGCCAAATTGAAAAATGTAAATTCATAGGAGTAGTGTATTTTAGCCATTCCTCTTCAGGAAACTTACCAAGTTGGAACTATTAAAGTTTCAGGTAAAAAAAAATATATATATACATATATATATCAATTAAAAAAAAAAAAAAAAAAAAACACATCCCCTCCCCCTCGTTATATGCATTTAATCAACAAACTGCCCAAGCGTATCACAAGGTAGTGCGTGAAGCCTCAAACTCGCTTAAGTACTTGTTGGTGAAATCAGTCGAAAGTGCGTGGTCATCCATGCACGAGGCCTGAGAACCAACCGGCAATAAGTAAATGTAGCCTCGGGAACAATACACTTTCAGTTTTGCAAGGATGATCCGTGAACAACTAATAAACAAGTCGGCAGGAACAGCAAAATAATAATCACACCGTCCGTGATACGGGGGCTGGCTGTTTTGAATGAAAGTGCTCTTAGTGATTATGCCATCAGTAAAATCGATGTATTATTCGGCTCGAGAAAAACAAAAATGTTGTTAGTACGTTATTTCGTAACAGAGCTAATTGTTTCCCACTACTTTCATGTCCCATCATGTTGTTCCACCCACTGTCTAGCTAACCGCAGTACTTCCCGGTATGATTTCTGTGGAGGCATGACACACTGTCAAAGCTGAATTATAAACGCCTATCGCTTAAATAAATAATCATCAAATATTGTGTAATAATCCCTTCAAATGACTTGGCCAGCAACAGGTCAAAACAGACCATTGTTTGATGTATTTTGTCATTTACATGTCATCTTTCCTTCCCCGTGAGTGATTTCCACATTCCAGTTCTACTACAAACAATATATAATCCAAGAGTAGAAGGTTTCTACGGAATCGTTTCCCCCCAGGAGTTTGTTATTATAACAGTAAATCTAAAAGCAATGCTCACCAAGTTGAATGATACCTGAACTCATAACTTAGAAGTAAAACAACTTAAACAAAACGCATTGCCAAAATGAGCACGATGACACATGGGTTGGGTTTACCTAGATGTGTTCCTTTCGGGATCTTTGTCTCCACTTAATTGAAACAAATATAAAAAATAACAAATCAATACATAGTCATGAAATACGATTCACTTTTACTGTTGTCTCTATTGGTCTGCGTGTGTTGTTGTTGTTGTTTTTATTTATTTATTTATTTATTTATTTGTTTATTTATTTATTTATTTTTTAGTTTGTATACATAAGTCGTGACTACTTTTAACTCGTAATGTTGTTATCGTCATTGTACAATTTGTGTTCTTCTTCTTATTGTCTTGGCCGTATGAATAAAGTAATAATCAAAGACATAAATATAAAAAAGCACAACTCGTTTTCTTAATCACCAAAAGAGGAGTACATACTGCATGGTGAATACTTGTTCTAAACCCGAACCGTTCGGAAAGGACTTGTGTCTGGCATGATATCAGTTTTCCCGGTCCGACTCGGAATGTCAGTTTTCATTGTCTGGTCCGTCAGTTATGGAGAATGTCAACATTATGTCAGGGGACAGAAACAAACAGATAAATACAAGTAAACAATAATGTATATATATATTATTTATATATATATGTATATATATCAATAAATTAATCAAAGGAGCAAAGGGAGAAACAATTCAGCAATACAATCCGCTTATGTCACTTGTAGTTTTAACTGATGATGTGAATTGTGAATTGAGTTAAGCACAATTCTACAAAACACTCAACGCAGCAAATGTCTGTTTATTACTGCTTCCGAACGCGAATGGTATTTTTAAACCCTCGTGTAATGCCTTTTCTTTCTTTGAACGAGTATTTGTTAAGATTGTTATTCCTTTGAAGAAGCAGCCCACTCATCGTTAATAAATATTTCAGTCATACATCCGTGTAAAAAAAAAATGCATTTTACGCCAGATATATGGGTGCGACATAGGCCTACTTGTTTTTGATCAAAGTTGAAGATGACGGCACGACGAATTATTGTCCGTTCTTGATAAAGGTTGTTGTGTGTTTTGTGACAGAATGAATTAAATATCGAACATTTCGTAATGTCAATAGGCCGAAGACTACATTTGCAAAGAATAATTTTTGCGTGGTAACGGTATGATTTCATTTTCGTATACAGCCGCTGGGCTTTTACCTAGTACGCCGATAAAATATCTATATAATCTTTTGATTGTGAGCGCTGTTCCTTTTATCATGGTTGAGTATTTTCTTTCTCACTCGCTCCCTCGCCAGTCTGGCCTGAATAGCTGCTGCTGCTGCTACTCTGAGAATGCTTTTCCATTAAGATCGATAATCTGAAAAGAATAAACGCTGCGTTGCTATCATTGAAGACCCGAACTTGATAATAAATGGCTCGTGTCTCTCCACTTATAGTTGCAAAATGAGCGAAGTACGTGTGGAAAGAACTACTTTGTGTTGACTGTGCATCGACTGTTGGGTTGAAAATCATGCTATAGTTTGCAAAAAGTAGTAGAAAAAGAAGAAGAATCAAACAAACAAAAACCTAGCTAAACAAACGTGATGCTCTATATTCTGGGCTATGTTTATGTTATGATCATTACTTGTACACAAAATCAAATAAAAAATAGTTTGTTTGTTTGTTTGTTTGTTTGTTTGTTTTGACGAAATCAACACATAATTTTGGGCATAAAGATAGAACTAAATTGTGGGTTGCAATTCGTGAATCTTTGTTTTACTCTAAGACTGTGTCCTTTGACGGCGCTTTGCAATTCATTGTTGAGTGTTGTAGTACTCGTATACTCGGTACGCTCAGGCTACTCGACTTCCTACTCGACAACCGTTTTGATGGTACTCGTACTCCCACTCCAAGTCCACACACGATACTCGATTTAAAAAACAAACAAAACAAAACAAAGCCCCCAAACCCCGGCTGTTTAAGTCATGCATTCGATACCCGATTGCAAATCTACTTTGATTGGATCGTAAGCATAGCCGTGGTCAAAATACGGTCGTCTAAATTATGTTGTTTTAATGCAAAATGTGAAAAGCTGGGAAAGGTGGAGTTGTCTTTGATTTATTCATGTATAAAATATAGCCTGGCACAAAATGTCATCCATATATTAGTTTAAAAAAATGCAATCGATCAGTTTTTTCCACATTTGTTCTTTTTCTTCATAGAGTACTCGTACTCGGAGATCCGATTACTTGGTACTCAGCTTGGTATTTTTGTTATGTGTGCATATCAAAGTGAGCCCATTTGAAGCCGTTATGCGCCAGTCTGATTACACAAGCTCACCGTAATTCAGTCCGTTGCAGCAAAATGTCAAAGATAAGTTATGTAAAGCTGGCAAGGACAGTTAACCACCGCGTCCGGTAATTGGGCGGAAGGTCTACGTTTTGAACCGGATGATACCGTAGTTGATTACCTACCATAAACGATTATCTGACGGGGGTTGGAAGGTGTGGATATCGGTACAGAAAAAGACAAGAAAAACGAAAGACAAATGATTCAATCTCAGGGCTGTCATACAACAAATCAAAAGCAAACAGTTGATCGCTGTGACATTTGTAGAATGCGTCTTTTCAATGAGCAAGGTCAAGCGATGTTCAAAATGATAACCAAGCGATTTACCCCCGGAAAATAAGCCAATAAATAGCTTGTGTCTCCTCTTGAACAGGTCTGCGGTCGATAGGCAGGCGGCAATACGACATCGTCATTGATTTGTGATTGCAATGCTAAAAAAAGAAGAAAACAAGAAAAAAAAGGGGGGGGGGAAACGTGCAACGGAATAGCAAGTTTCACGTGCCATACTGCAGTGCTTGATAGATCTTTCCGCTCAACACGAGTTACATCCCTCATGCGATGAAAAGTAAACTAATCACGAAGTCTGGGACGGGCTTCCCTATATCAAACACAACTCTTGCTTAAAATCATGTCAACTCAACTATAACAACCCTTAACTTTATTTTAAGGTAAGACTGTATAATGTAGCTTGCCGCAAAACCACTTGGTAATCTGCACGCAGTCAACAGGGCGTGCACAGATTCAAATCAATGGTTGCCAGAGATACGAATAGTGTACTTTGATCCCACGTATGGCAGCCACGTCATGAGGAAGGAGTTCCCTCTCGGTGGAATCGTTTTCGTTTATTTAGTTCTCCCTTTTCCCCCATCATACGATATGCCCTCATACGATATGCCCTTATACGGTATGCCCTTATACGATATGACCTAGTACAATATGCCCTATTGTTTCATTTAAAATAGTGAATAATTTGTATATATCAACGGTCCTTCTTTAATAAACATATATGTTGTCTTACTGGAATTTGGATGCATACGGTTTTGAGATAAATAATATTTGTTTGTTTAAAAGGAACATTTGGCTTTTCAGTGTTGTTTATATTGATATATTTTATTATTTTTATGTTTGTTTGTTTTTTGTTTTTTTTTCATTTTTACTATAATTTTTTGTTATTCCTTTGTTTTTTCCATGTTGTTTTTTCCCTCTGTCTTTTTGTGTATTGTTCTCAACACATCTCCTATGAAGTGAGGATGAATCTTCGTGACGGTTAGCATGGGTCAAAAACTTGTGTCACAACAATAATGTTTTGCAAAGAATGAGGTTGTCCGTAGTCTTGATCCTCCACTCTCAATTAATTATTCGCCTGCGCACTGGTACCTGTTCTGTCACAGAATTGAATATAATATTCGACGTTCTCTTTCTCTCTCCTACGAGCGATCGGACCCTGTGGCGCATCTAGGTACGCCACCCAGGCCCAGTTAATGGGGAGTTCCACGCTCAGAACACGGTTTGGGAGGCGTTCATTGTCAAGTAAGTCCGATTCAAAGCTGCAAATTCATCAGTAAATTGAGGCTTTGGCTGCGGGACATGTATGAAAACGCGCAATAATGTTGACAGGCTTCTTTAGTGGGCAACAAACTCGATCGGGTTGACATAAAACCAAGGATTGAAACGAAATCTAGACGAAAAACATTCCATGTAGAATCGCCATACAGGGTACCCGGGGCTGTTCTTCTATTGATTTTTATTCGGTTATCCCCACAAGACGTTCTGTCATTCCGATAAAACAACCAGTACAAAGCAAGAAAGGCAGGTGATTCAACTCCAAAGAATGCAGCTGAAAAAGGGGGTCATTTGTTGCAACCAAGACTGTCTTGCCCCCTTTCTACCTGGGCGTACTGCATTGAAATCCATCCACTGACCTGGATGTACAAGACATACACAGAATAATGCCCGAAAGAGGCTCATTCAGTGTCTGCTCGAGTCTAAACATAGACGAAATATTTAGGTTGCCTGTGACTGGAATGGTCTTTTATACTCGAAATACTGTGCAGGCGTCCTGCAACAAAGCGATAATAGGGGGATAATAAAAATGAAACCGACTTGAAAATGTACTGCCGCATTATTCTGTACTCATTTCGCTTGCATTTAACAACGGTTAAATGGGGGACAACAATTTAAACCATGCCAGCCTTGCAATGTGGGTGCCCCCGAAGTGGCAGTCCATTGTAGTGTTTCTTTGGGGGTAATTATATATTTAATCATCGATTGAAATATTTACAATCAACACTTCGACAGTTATAGATGAAAAAGGGAAAGTATAGAAATGAGCAGGCGGGGCATTCGGGGCCTAAATAAAATGGCCAACGACCTAGTATAGTGGAGACGACATTTGATACACCATTGCATTTGGTAATTGGATTCCTCGTGCCTATTTTGGGCGCACGATCCCCGTAAATGAAACTGGTATGGTGCTTTCAATGACCACCAGTATATCTTCTATTACTGAAAACTATCGGATATAGAGTGCGACTCTTTCCCTTTGAATTTAATAACAGAGAGAGGAAGAAGAAGAAAAAAAAAGGTGTAACTCGCGCTTGATCAAGTATTTGCTGGATGTACGTGCAGACGAAACGTTACTCGAGCTTCTATTAAACATTGGATATATCTACATTATATACATTCCACCTTGGTTACATGTATTTTAGTAGCAAAGTGCTTTGATCCCGAATCTGAGCTGGTCCACGAACATCTGTATGTTTATCCACCCACACGGTTTAAGGACCTCGTGCAACATTTGTGTCTCTCTAGGTAACTTGATTGTGGCCTATACCATCACTCTACAGATGTCGGAGTCGAGCAGTTTGTGTTCAATCGAGGTTAAAAAACCACCGCCTCTGTCCATGTCCGTGTACGTTGTCAGTCTTCAACAAAATGTACATACATAATTACAGTGTTAATTGATCATTATAATCGAATATTAAATAAGACACAAATCATTGAATAAAAGATATAAAAATAAAAATAACATATAACTAAATAAAACACTAAAACTACTTATACTAATACTACTAATAATACTGAAAAATATATATTTGTCAATTACAGCTAGCTTACAAGAAAATATTGATTATTCTACACCAGTCCATACGCATATACACAGGAAAGGGATTACTATAATTTGAAATTGTACACAAAAAGTATATCACAGTCGATTCGAAATGGAGGCGATCTCCAACGACCAAGCAGAAAATACCCCAAAAGTACCTCCTCACTGTCATGCATGAATTGCACACCCCGAATTATGCAATACTGTTAGCAGTGACCCTTCCGTGACGAAATTGCGAACCCCAGTATTACCAGCCGACTATTAGGCCCTCTGACGTCCCTTCATAATTCCGCCCAACCCCCCAATTTCCTGAAATGTCTCCCCTTCTCCGTCAGAAGATAGTTCGGGTTCCGTTCATTATTAGGCCTACCTTCCATTAAACTCAGACCAAAATAACCACAAACATTTATGATGTTGCATTAACCTTTCCAGTAATACTGAGGTAAATAATGAAAAAAACAAACCGTGTCCCTTTTAATTTGTTTGTAATTCAATCATGCCATTGGCAAAATAAATATTGACCACACTTATAGATTAGTGGCAAAAGGTCAGACATAATTGAAAAATTTAATAAAAGCATTCTGCACAAAAGTGGAGTCTTTCGAAAATATGAAACATCACGTAGCGATATCGACTCAACCGAGCAGTGTAGTTGAACGCGACATGTACGGACAAAATAATAACACGGGCTTCCCATGTCAGTTTCGGCAAATAGGCAGACAATTTAAACGCTACGTGCGAACTTGAAATCTCCTCAAATCTGACGTTTGATTTCACGTAATGTGTAAGCAAATGTCCTCTTGCGTCATGAAATAAAAACAAAAAGATGACCATTGACTGAAACAATCCTACTTTTATGCATGCATCCAAGTTGCAGCAGCTTTTTGCAAAAATTTCCAATAGCGCTCACTATAAATGCTAAAGAGAAAATGCCTGATGCGTTGAATTGAATATTACGCTATACGAAGTTGCATGCCTCACAATTATACGATTGCATGAATGTGAAATGGGCTGCTCTTTTGCCGAAAATGAAGGTAAAAACCTATAGTTACAATATAGACATTATACCTTTCCTTTTATTGTTCCATCATAAAGGAGCATTAATCATGATTGAGGTAGTTCTGGAAATGTATTTGACACTAAACCAAGGGGTGGGGAGAATTTGCGTGTGCTCAGTGCGCTGGTATCAAACTTTACCAATAACTTCAAAATAAGCCAATCGAATTGGGTGTATACAATTATCGTATGCCAAGTCCTTATGACAAACCTAACAAATAATAAGATCGGACATTATTGTATTAACCAAACAAAAGGTGGGACTTGCACAGTAAACATGCAATTTTTATGTGGAGGACATATTTTTTAAACTTTTTTTTTAATTTTTTATAAAACAATTAACCTTCGTGTTCGTGATGTTTTTTTTTTTTTGAGGGACAGCAAGTTTATGTGTGTCAAAAGCATTTCCATTATAAGAACATTAGGATAATTCAGAACCTGCGTATCTTGTATCATGGTCGACGTGCCAACGTGTACCACAAAACATCGAGTTCTCTTATAGATAGAACAAGTGTCTCTAAGTGCCGGGGCATATCCGTGGTCAACAGCCCGATTATTATTGTAACACGGTTTAATTGCACCCATTGTCTGTCAATTGAGAACCATCCTGTTGAAATGACGTTTCTGTTGTACATTTAACACCTCAACGCTCACTCTGTTGATTAGCAACCAACATACAGTATGATTTCAAACTCAGTGGATGTATAATACAATATTTACAACTCATCAGTTAAACATTGGTAATTTCTGGGGGTCAAAATACATAAATTATTAAACCGAAATTACCTTGGGAACAATTAGACCGTGCAGGTATTACGCGTATTCAATAATGACGGAAAACCTTGCGTGGGGGATTATAAAACAGCTTTTTGATATTAATAATAAAGCATTACCATGGATACAGGCGTCGACGTTGGCATGCAATACTAGATACAAGGTATAACAATCGCATTGTAAACCGATATAGGACAACATTACAGAAACATCAGAACGTCATTACCAAACAGAACGGTAAACTCTCTTTCGAGAAAAGCAACAACTTCTAGTGAAAATGTTGTTTAATAAGTTACACTTTGTTGTATTTAAACTCACACGCAAGTCAGCATCATAGAACACGTGCTTGCACAACTGCTGCTTTGTGTAGGTTGGATCCCATAGAATCGATAAAAGTACGTCAGTGATGATACTGCACTGATTTGCACTCACGTTTTCGTGTACTTTTTAAAATCTATTTTAAGAGAATGAGCTTAAATTAGGTTGACATTTAAACGCTCTTTGATTATTCCGTTTGTTTTGGGAAAATGGGTCAATCTGATAATACTAATGTTGGACAGAAAATATGTATTCAAATTTTTCGTGTTGACCCCAATGAATAGTCACGGAACGAGTACCATTTCCGCAACTGAAATAGATTCTCATTCGTCGTTTCGAAGAGAAAGATATCAAGGCAATTTGATTGCATTGTTTTATGGGTAATTACACGTGTGTTATGTGCAAATTCACACCGAAACGGTTAAAAATGAAGTTCCAGAAAAAAATGTAAATTTTATATTAATTTTTTTAACCACGCATTCATACTTATTTTTTTTTAGTCAGCTCATTAGCATGCACGCACGTCAGAGTTTCCATTGAATTAAGTTCACATAATGACAGTGAATTAAGAATAAGTACTCAGAAATAAATCACATTAGGACTATTGGCCAATTGTAAGTTTCATCCGAGGAACCCGTAAATTAAATCAACAACTGAAAGCTCAGCTCTGCGGTGCCATTTAATGGTCTTTGTCACAGCCAAGGAGCACACTTAGCCTGTTTTGTACAATTTTAAGCATTCGGCTCGCGCTTGTCTGCCCGGTTAGATTGTGTGAGTGCGGGCAAAGCGCACGGTTTCAGAATGCCTCGGAAGGTGCTAGAAATCAGGTTAAGTATTGTGCTGTGACTGATGCAAGGATTCATGAAAAATTGTATAATACAGAGGCTTTTTTGTCGAGTCCAGTGTTCACATAACAATAAGAAGTGCTGGTTGGGAAAAAAATATATGTATAATAAAAAAAGAGAGAGCGAGAGAGCGATTTTTTTGTATATATTTCCCCCCTACTTCGGTCAAGAGTCAATGCTGTCGCTGCAAAGCATACATCAAGAATGCATCCATCTACAAAACCAGTGCGTTTTAAGTCCGCGTGATTTGAGTTGCAACACATACACTCAGGTTATAATCTCTATAGATGTCAAGGGTCAATGAAACTGGACGGATATTCAACACGTATGATACACACACACCCGCAAGTGTGTAATGACCCCCGAGCTTGGACCCTTCTTTGTTCCACATCCCTCTGTGGTTAAACTCTTTGTCCTGACAAAGGTGGATCCCGTTTTCCTTTGTGTTAGCAATCGTGGATCTGCTGTCCCTTTTGTTGTAAGTCCTCGGTTTGAATGTCACTACAAGTACACGCACACACAGATGTGTACACGCATTTGTATGTACATTTATATATGCATGTGTTTCGTCTTCCTTTTTCATTGTATACATTAGCCAAATTGTATCTTTGAATTGAAAACTGTATGCCATTTGCATCTCTCAACATTTCGGTCCACATTTCCATTTTTTATTTTTTATTATTTTTTTTAATACTATCATAATTACTTCTTTGTCTCGTTTTTTTTCCCCCAGCTTTTTTCGTTCCTCTTTAACAACTCATTTGTTTACGCAAACTTAGTGGATTAAACCAGTTGCCAGTGTTGCCCTTTGGATTTTGCGATGCGTTACTTTACCCTTGCTAGTTAAAAAATTAGCATACTAAACAAGGAAACGATGCTCAAAGAGAAGGTTGCCCGAAGAAGGAAGGTCGGTTGGCTTGCTGATTGAAAAAGGGAGGGCAATCAAAGCGTGCCTGTTTTTCTCCTTCGTTTGGTCCGAATGGCTCTCGGCTCTTCGAAGATAACCGCGACATCCACGTTTCCCGTTTCGACATGCCCCAGTTTTAAGCAAACTGAGAACCTTTTCGTGTTCCGTTGTTCCTGCTGCATGTATCAGTTTTCATTGTCTTTGTTTTTGTTTATACCTCTACCGATATCAAACGCACACACACAAACTGCTCTAAGTACACATTTTGCTCTAATATTCACCTATATTATATCAGGGTCACAGACACCCTTCTATTACCGTGTGTGTTCCCATTCTGTTTGCTATGTTCTTGCTAAGAATGTCCTTTTTTCTTTTTAATCCACACTGTTTATATTGAAGAATCTTCCTCGGCAGCTAGTCTCTCCGTCTTTGTTGTCATGCTAATGCTGATACTGGTGCGGTCCTTGTAGACGTTTCCACGGCACGTTGCGAACATTTTCCTGAAGTATTTTCTGAAGCTTGTCGTCGTGAATGCATACACAAAGGGGTTCACGCAACTGTTGGCATACGCCAAACATTGGAAGGATCCTTGCAAAAGTTGTAGAACGTCTGGCCTCACTTCTTCTATTTTGGCATGATTGAAATTCGTCCAAATGATAAATATTTGAAGTGGCGCCCAGCAGAACGCGAATAGAACCACCACGATAAGTACCATTCGTGTGATTTTCCTTTTCCTGCGGAGGGCACGAGTGTGGGCCTGTGCGCTCTCTGTTCCCCCCGAAGTTTTTTGCCAGATTTGAATGAGGATTTTCGCGTAGCAGAACATAATCAACATCAGTGGGATGATGTACATTCCGAGGAAAGAGTAAACTCCGTAGATTTTGCATCTACCTCTGGATTCGGATACGAATTCACACAATTGCTGGCCGAGTCAACCTCTGTGAAGACAGGGTTTGCAAGATGGATCAAAGAAGAGACTGCCAAAGAAACAAAAAATAACACGGAGGGATGAGAAATAAGGTTAAACAATCACTTTCTCCGTTTGGAGGCCCGGCATGCAGTTACATTGACGATTCCTCCTTCATGGATGTTAACCGATCCATTTTTGTTTTGGCAGGAACAGTGGTCTTTGTTTCATCTCGAAGGCAACTACCACAGCACGGGCCGAATAACTGCCGAAAGTACTTTTTGAAACCAGTAGTTGTGAACGCGTAAACGAACGGATTGACACAGCTGTTAGAGTATGCGAGGCATAGGAAAGCACCATGCATGTACATGTTTGCCTCATTGGCGGATTCTGGGTTAAAAAGGAACCACGTGCTGAATATCTGAATGGGCGCCCAACAAATGGCAAAAAGCAAAACGACGATGAAAACCATCTTGGTGATTTTCGCTTCCTCCGGAGGGCGCGCGACTGTGCTTGCGCACTCTCACTCCGTCCCGTTGATTTCTGCCAGATTTGAAGGAGTATTTGGGCGTAGCAGAACAAAATAATAAGCAGAGGGATGGCGTACATGCCGAGAAAGGCGAAAATGGCGTATATGGTATGGGTGCTGATCTCTCCATCGGGGAAGTGCCTTTCGCAAAACTGACCGCCGTTCTTGTATTCGATACGTGAGAACACGTAGGTGGCTATATGTATCAGCGATGAAACTAGTAACAAAAACAAAAGAAACATAGAAGCAGCACAATTGAAAACGAGGGTTAACTTTTTTGTATCAGGGATTCAAATTAAACTGCCGTGGCGGTCATCTTAGTTAAACTTTAATTGGTAGTGCATAAATAAATTAATGAAACAAGAGTGTAACTACAAATAAAAGAGCATGCTTAAAAAAAAAACCATTTCTCCCCCCTTAACTTTGTCTCCCCCGTCTGTTTCACATTTATCTTTTGAGTACACCAGACTCAACCCATCCAGTTCATGTTCCCCTTTACTTTTCCAAAGCCTCTTAACTTGAGAGGAACCCGTGGGTATCTGACAAAATATGAATTTTGTTTCAAAAATATCACTTCCCACTCCTTTTCGGCACTAAATGTCGAGTTTCAATGCCATAATTAGCATGAATCTGCAACTTTATCTCGTACTCTCAACTCAGCTTAAGTAAAAACGCTTGCAGCTTTAAGCACTAGTGTTATATTTTGTTGGAAGCGGTGGTCTCACCTGCCCCGCGGTGGACATTTTCCCGACCGCCTCCCCAAACCCCCGAATATTTACTTGAATAACATTTGGCTATGTTACAGCCACAGAAAAAAGAAACACTCGATTGGACCAAAATGTATGAACGTGATCCCACTGGTTTGAATCAATTTCACAGGAACGTGAGATCTTTGAAAGAAAGCACACGTTTTTAAGCGGGACGAGCAAATATCCGCCAGAACGGTCTCGGCGGGTTTGGGGAAAAGGAACGAATCGAGTAACTTAGAAAGACATTTTCCAGAGCGTAAACTGAGATGACGATTCCGACTTCAACACAATTAAGTCGAGGGTGGTTGAGAAAACGCCGTGGAATTATGTAAATCACGGTGGAGACATATCGACACTCAAGCTGGATATGTCTACAATTATGTTAGCTGTGTCCCTTTTTTCCTTCTTGTTTTGTATTGTGCTCTTTCCGTGCCGACGAGTAAGAGACTTTTACTGCTCTCAACAACACGGCCTATTCGTCCATGTGTTCATTTCAAATTATGTGCGAATTGTGAATTATTCTTTTCAGATAACCCCTGGGGAGTCCTTCTCCACATCCTCTCTCTCTCTCTCTCTCTCTCTCTCTCTCTCTCTCTCTCTCTCTCTCTCTCTCCTCTCTCTCTTCTCTTCTCTCTCTCTGCCCAAAAGAACGAGCAAATCATGTTATGTACCGGTAGTCTATAACTATTTGTGGTACAGCGTCTTATCATGTAATGCAATTTAGATCTGTATGAATCTCTAGCAACCCCCCATCAAATTAAGCTGAAATGGCGTTGACAGATATCTGAATCAAGTGCAGCAAGGCCTGCGGTGATTGGTAATGTGCATAGCATCATCATGCAAAAGAACTTACAGATCCAAATTGCCACGTTGATGACGACGGCTTTCATCACAGTGCGTGTATTCCGAGACTTGACTGCGTGCACTATCAGATAGTAACGGTCAACCGTCATGGCTGTCAGCGTCAAGCAAGTGGCTTGCACAGTCACCTGGTGAGAGATAAACATAAATGCATTACTCTTGATCAGCATTGTTTCCAGACACACAAAATGGAAAATAGAACGAAAGAAAAAAAGATCTATCAAAATGTTGGCTGAGAGCCGTGAGTGCAAGTACGTCAATATTAGGATGTGAGTGTCCTGCATCGTTCAATATATTTATCGAGGGATGTGATTTTAGGTACGTTTCCATCTATAAAGGCAGTGGATGGTAAATATTTAGCATTGAGAGGAAGCTAGTATCTTTCAAGAGATTTATCGGGGGATATCTTTTGAGGCATATTTCCCAGAATAAAATGCAGTTAAACTCGATGATATTAGTTTAGGATTGATCTGATCAACCGTGAAGTTACTAGATTAACGCCCACTTCGTCACAATCGGATTTTGTGTCCATTAACTAAATCTGCTGGAATCGATGTAAAAACACTAGTCACAAGAAGACTAATTATTAAGGTTTGTTGTTGTTTTTAGTGTTATTATTATTTATGCTTAATGTTTGTTTCTCGAAAACTCAACCGGTTGTATGAACTGTTTGTTCTTAAAAGCAACGGTGCAATGAAAAGATAAACGGCATTTCCCTCTACGCAATAGCAATGTCTAATGATGAAAACGAATTGCCTTCTCGGGAAGCTAACAATGGTTTACTTCAATAAACTAGGCCGTGCATGAGACAGGTTAGCTATACTGTTTTGGAGTTTAAATCGAGTTTTCAATTTCGTTTCTTGTCAGTATTGTAACCAGGGCAGTGATTGTTTCATGTAAAAGAACACGTTCCGCGGTCCGAATTACTCCGGGGTTAATACTAAAAAAAAAAAACTAAAAAAAACACCGAACCGGGGCTCGCAAATATTGCCCCGAAGAATTGAACTAACATCTTGGCTGGACGACATTTATTTGGTTGATTGTCGTCCGTCCGATGATTTCGCGTTTTTCATTACAACATGAAATCAATAAAATAAACACCCTCGTGATACAAATGGGCATGAACTTAAGTCCCCCTCAAATATTTAACTTGTGTCAAATTTAAAATTCAGTAGGGAATCCGTGCCCGTGAGACCATCAACGGGCGGGTTCAAGAGGGATTGAGACCGGGACTCAAAGGCTCCTAGATGAATGTTTATTAAAGGAACAACAGCATTTTGATTGGGAAGTGGAGAGGCGCCAAAGTACCCCAACCGCGACATGGTCGTGTGGGGACAACACTTAACACGCATTAGAAAAAGGTTTACTTGAGTAATATAAAACACTATAATGTGGTCTACCAGGAGAACATGGCAAGAAAACAAGAAAATACATAAATGAATAAGTTATTAGACGTTGCCCCACCCCCTCTTTTTAACAGCTCCGTGTTTGCGTGTATGATGCTTTTTCTTTCTTTCTTTCTTTTTTAATTTGTTTTTTTTTGTTATTTATTTTTATTGTTTTTATTTTTTATTTTTTTTTATTTTTTATTTTATTTTTTAATTTTATTTTATTTATTTATTTTTTTTTTTTTTGGGGGGGGACACTGTACGGGATTGCAGTTAGCTCATGATGACCAAAACATTGAGAGAGAGAGAGAAAAAAAGCACTCATCTAACATCTCAGTGCACCACCTAACTTGTTCGTATATGGGCCCTAGGGGATGACAGCATACCTCTCTCAAAACAATGTTAAAAAAACACAAGTGTCACGAACCCTAGACGTGCCTGTCCATGTTTCCCATGGCACGTGCAGCGTGCAGTAGAAGTAAGTGTACAACTTCTCGCGATACACTGGGGACACATTTGTCATTGAAATCAATGTAATTATATCACAGTTGTGACAAGTACTATGTGCATTGATGTCCTATTTTTAAGTGAAGACATTTGTAAACAATTTCAAATGTTCTGATGTACCCGGACGATTGCCATATTAAACGTGATTAACCACATAAAACGTGATTAACATAAATATACATATATAAATATATGTACATTTATATACAATGGTTTATGCCTCTGACGAAGGTCCGGTTCGGATAGAAAGCTAAGGCCATCTCCCTTACTTTTTTTTATATATAAAACTAGTAGGGGAGATGGCCTTAGCTTTCGTTACAAACCGGACCTTCGTCAGAGGGTTGTGACAAAAAAAATATATATGTTCAACGTGTAAGTGTTTGCATGTCTTTTTGTCTAGTTTCTTCTTCTTCATTCTCCCCCATTTTATTTAGTTTTTTTTTCTCCACAGTTCATTTTCTTTATTTATGTTTAGGTAATTTCTTTGAAATTAGGTAATTAGTTTATTACTATGTTTAAACAATACTCACAGAAGTATTTTGAAGTATTTGTTGTTAGTGTTGTATTCTTTGTTGTTATTGTTTGTGTTTACTTGTGAGGAAAGTGATGCATAACTGACACCAACCCCTTTGTAAATGTAACCTACTTTACGATTGAATATCTGACCTACAAATCATCCTATGTTCGAATGAAACCATAACACGAAATATGCTTCATAAATTACCAGGAAAACTCGATTCCTGAGATAATGTACACGTTGTGCTTGCAAGCAGTGGCGTAGGGGTCCTTGTATAAACCACTTGAAGCTCGATCTCAGATGGACAAGCTCTGCCCGGAGTACTTAGCAAATATTTGGGCTTCTTTCTACCCCCAACAGTGGATCAGCAGTTACCTCGCTTCGGTAAGATCGAATGCAGTGATTTGAACAATTGGATCGGTGAAACTTGAAAAGAGGTTTGCGTTGGCATCAATTGAGTCGGAACGGCTGTTCATGGCGTTAATGTGAAGTGCTCAGGCGGGGGAATAAAGAAAATAATTCTGTCGAACCGAATTGAACGTGATATCCATAAGGAATAGTCCTTTCTCCTGCACTTCGATTTGTTCAATGAAATAGAAAATGCCGACAAACGAGATTGCGATATACAAAGGAAGAGTGACTGATGGGTTAGGGTGGGGGAGAACGACTGGCTGATCCGAAACTTAAATCAATGACGGACAGGTGCACGTCGGCACCTATTATGGAACAGGTGAAAGTATTATTTCATTCGCGGAAATGACGTTTTCGTAATTGTGTTTGGAGGAGCGACAGAGACGGATTCGGTACCACTGTTTCGTACGCATTGAATCTACAACCGTGAAGTGCACGGTGTTAACACTCTGGACTTGATGGTGTGCAAACTAGAGCTGGTTCCCTGGTTAAATGATGTAATGGAATCGTGTGTGTGTGTGTCCATGTTTGGCGTAAAGGTCATTAGCAAAAGAAGCCAGGTGGTTTATCATATCAGCACTGGGTCCGCCTCTCGATCATTGTCGATCTACCAATAAATAATCCCCTAAATCGTCTAATGGCCGATAAAGCTCAACAACAGCCACAAGAAAACCAACACTTTGTATGAAAATGCAGCACTTCTACTTACTGTGTTGGTTAGTCCCCCCCCCGTGCTAACCCAAAGGTTACGGGAAGCACTTGACAGGCGATGACTTGTTGCTTTTTCGTGTGCAACCATAACTTGGTGAGTGAGAGCACAAGTTCGTTCTTATGGTTTTCTTCTTTTTCGGTTACAGCTGTATCGAGGGACAAACCTGCTATTTTCGTTGCGGTCACTGTTCTTGTAAGACTGCCATAAATGTTACAGGAAGCGAGAAGAGGGTCTCGTAGTGTTTACCCTAAGTCTTCACATGCATTTGCCTGAGATGTTATTTCCGAACCAATTGTAACCATAGCTAAGTGACGCCCACTAAAAGCAAAGTAAACAAAGTGGTAATGCCTAATGGTCAATGTACCATCCCGAAAAGCAGTGTCCTGAACGGAGTGGCACATTTTCGATTTTCGTTATTTTTATTTATTTATTTGTTAATTTTTTTGTTATTTTATTTTATTTATTATTATTATTATTTTATTTATTATTATTATTATTATTTTTAATTTTTTAATTTTTTTTTTTTTGGGGGGGGTGTCTTTTTTCCCATTATTTTTGTTCGACATATTTATATGAAAGATAAACGAAATCACATTTGTTTTCTTCTTTTGTATCTAACAACAAAACAAGTTTACTAAACACTTTTTATTAAACACTTAAAAAGTGCCTTACATAAGTTATTCCAAAGTTCATGTGATCTATACTAGATCACGAAGTTATTGCAATCTTAACGCAGTTTCGAAAGTACCAAGTTTACCCCAGTGCCGTTCGCAGTTCATGTTTTCCATTCCGGCAAATAGCCATCGAGCGGTAAATATCTGGGATGAAGTCCTTGATTGAACTGCTTTATAAATGGAAACAATCACCAGCAAGGCACAGGAATGAAAGAAAAACAACACAGTAAAAAACACGACTCGATAAGCGGAAACGATAGGGGCATGTCCTTGTTATCTGTCATCACACTGTCGCCATACACAAGAACGGTGGATTGGCTCGTGAAATTCCATACCGAAAAAAGAAGAAGGGGGAACGGTTTAGAAATCATGGAGAAATCAGTCCCCAGTGGCAGCAGACGCACAAGGAAGACTACACTTACTCTGTGTACGCGGGTAGGACAAAAATAAAAATAAAAAACAAGATAAAATCGCTTTGGGTGTGTACATCACCTTTGAGTTAGGAAAGAGGGGAAATGTGAAAATCAAACTCCCGGAGAGCCGATCTTGTAATTTCGAAGCTACGGAACATGATATTATACAACCTGCAGGGGAGACTTTTTAAAAGCATCGTGTCAAACACGTAACAACGAACTACACTCTTTTCTAAACGAACCACTGATTTGGACTTTACTTTTGTATATATATATATATTTTTTTTCAAGCCAAGGGGCCTATAGATAAAAGTTCTCGCTTAACCCAAATTGTAGTGTTTGATATAAGTTATTAGGTGTGTTATTCGATATATTTTGCCTCCTGGCGAATAGTACCTTGTCTTCTATTTTGTACTTTAATCTTTGATATCAAGACGTCATGCACGAGCCGTCGTAAGTGGCTGTTCGAGTACACGCTTGGAGATTGGAATACTGATTTATAAATGAGTTTCGATTTTAGTCTTACCAAATAAAACATGTCATTATAGACTTCCGATATGAAATGTATCGACTACAATGCCACGATTATATTGTAGCCACATAACTGTGCAGTGACACCACAAAGTTTTAAGGACTTCAAAAGGGCCATACGAAATTGTATAGATATTTCAAAGTGAAGCTTAGTATTTATAGCAACTGGTTATTCAATTAGATAAATAAACATAATACAATTAAAGACGAGATTGAACAAAAAGTTTAATCTGATTTATGGAGAGCGTGTCGAACAGTTTGAGCTAGTGTGGGTGAAGAGTCACACACCAAGCTGGCTTATTGTTCACTTACATTCAGGGCACAGGTGTACCCTAATTAGGGGTTAGTTATATAACTAGCTAGGGTTAAAGCGCCAGCCTGGGCAGCACAGAAAGGCTTTAATAGACTTCTTTTGTGAGGGCTTTACAATCAAATAAGAAAGCAGCAAAAACACAAAGGTATTGGCTGAAACCAAAGTCTTCAACCCAGGAACGGCTAGAGTACTGGGCATTCTAGTCTTGCTATAGCAGAGGCAACAGCGCCCAAGTTTGTCTCGTCAATTCTGGTAAAACCTTCAACCAATTCTGAGTAAGTTAGCCAGGTTTGGCATCATTCTTACAATGTCTAATTTAACTTGAAAAGTCACAAAATAAGGTGATGGAGGTTACAAGAGTTTCGATAGTGGGACATTCATTTATTAGACGTTTTATGAATGCCATTGAAAGCAAAGGTCACACTTTTTTTAAAACAAACTTGGGTATCAAGAATGTACAAGTTCAATTTGTATGTCAAGGAGGTTGGCGGGTTGTTGACGTTCAGAGAGCTGTGCCTAGAATAGTTAGCCAAGAACCACGCATCATTATAATGCAAATTGGTAGCAATGATCTGTGTTCAAAGGTGCATCCCCTTTTGATTGCAGCCAAATTAAGCGATACAGCTAAGAAGATGCAAATTGAGACAAATGCTGATCTGGTACTAGTGTGTCAAATCTTACATCGCAACAAAGGGCGTTCCCTGAAGACAGAGTTGGAGTTGCAAACATTTAACTCAAAGGTTGATGAAGTAAACATGGTTTTAAAGGAAAATTGTGCTAGTTATGAAAGAATCAAATTCTGGAGGCACAGAGGCATGACAAAACCAAACTTAGACAAAACTGGGTCAATCTTATGTGCAGATGGGGTTCATTTGTCTTCCAGAGGACAATACAAATATTATAAGTCTGTACGTGGTGCAGTTCTGTTTGGAATGAAAGGCACAGGTTAAAGCAATTCAATGAGTACAATAAAGACAGTAAGCACTGCGGCATACCTTTTAACTGGTACAGCAAGGGAAATAAAAAAAAAAAATAATTAATAATAAAATAATAATAAAAAAAAATAAAAATAATAATAAATAAAAAAAAATAATAATAATAATTAATAAATAAACAAGTTTTGGAAGCAAATATAACGGTTCTTGTTTTGAACCTACCCAATGCTGACACCGGGGAGCCCTTACGGTCATGCACTGGTTCCAGGTTGCCGCTAGCGCCCTGTTTGGCTATTTTTGTTGGGCTCTTTCATAGAGCACTTTGTTTCCGACAGCTTTGGCTGTTTTTGGTACCACTGCATTGCAATACTGCCCAAGCCACGCTTACGAGGTGGCCTGTTCAGCTTTAAGCTGTCATGGCGGGCACAAATTGCCCAACACAGTTGGTGAGTCAAATCAAAATAATGCTTATACTAACTGGGGACAAAGAAGGAACCCTATGCGTTTCAATTAAATAAAATATGTACAAAGTAAATATAAGCAAGAACAAAAACAAAACAAAAACAAAAAGCTACCACAAAACAACAACATCAATAACAACAACAAACAAACAAACAAACAAACACCCCAACAAACAAACAAAAAAACAAACAAACAAACAAACAAACAAACAAACAAACAACATCAACACGATAAGTTGCCAATACACGATAAGCTTCCGGTATGAAGCACAATTAACGTTTTATGTTGTGTTTATACTATTTATATTTAACTGAGTCATAAAGCTCATTATCACAAATCGTATCCACAAAGGTTACATCGAAGATTCACAAGGTAAATACGGAGCCAATGTACATTACATTATGAACGCACAATGTAAATTATTTAGACTATTAAAAATAAGCCAGCATTCTTAATTAAAGTAATTAACTTATTTAAAATTAAAGTAAAAAAAAAACTGCATCCTCATCAAAGTTAGCGTTACCAAAAGGGACTTTCAAAGATAAGTTTATTTGTTTTCATTTTTTTTTCAACGCACTTTTCAACTTAAAGGTGATTTTGTTTGTCTGATTGAGGCATCGAGAAGACAAATGACGGGCGTACATTTACAACGGGCGCAAATGATTGCCAAAGAGGAAGAATTGAAACAAAACACATTAACGAAATAAATAACTAAATTGGGGGTGGGAAAAGAAAGGGCAATATTTTAAGAAATGTTTCTTTGAATTGATGTACCTTGATAAGCAGCGGATCTCTCGGAGAAGAAAAAGTATGTTAGAAGTAATTCCGCACGAAGTACTTAATTATTGCAATAAAAGGGGGTGGGGGCACTGATTCCCTATACTAGGTCAACAGCTTATAATTTATGCGGGTCGTAAGTCAAACACTGCATGCACTGAACGAGCTGTTTTGCGACGAGAAGGCGACTTTAACTGTTCCAGCAACTCACAATATCTCGTATCGCCCGGATTGCTTAAAGACCACACATACATACGCACAGACAATACACTATTCGATTGCAAATAACTTGAAGGCCAAAGATGGTACGGCTGGCTTGAAAGAGCTGACCTTATCTATCCGATTTCTTGTCCATAATGCATATCTCTCATTGAAATGAATTAATCAACAAGTAAAGTGAGGTGAGTGACCTGCCTGGGGTGTGCCTTTCATGATTTCTTGTTCTTCTTCTTCATAGTTGTGCCCTTCTCTGTATGCCCCTGCGCGTAAATTTGATGTTTGCGTTGCTCGAAGAATTGTAATAAGTACATACATACATAATCAACTTTAACATTACTTGCAATTAAGATGATGATGTGATATGCTTCTATACATTGAAGTGCAACGTGCTGAATGTAGCTCGACTTAGTTGTAGCCCCCAAATTGTACCTAGATGTTGCCCCCACCTAAGTGTAGCCCCAACCATGTAGGTCGGGCTACATTATAGGCTCGGGCTACATTTGAGGCTCGGGCTACGTTTAGGGGCCGCACACGTGTTCCATGCATTGTATACGAGAAGATAAACTACTATAACAGAACGAAACATAGCGTTTTGACAAA
Source organism: Pycnopodia helianthoides (assembly GCA_032158295.1). Classification (NCBI taxonomy): domain Eukaryota; kingdom Metazoa; phylum Echinodermata; class Asteroidea; order Forcipulatida; family Asteriidae; genus Pycnopodia; species Pycnopodia helianthoides. The sequence goes on along the minus strand of CM063247.1, from coordinate 13,658,328 downwards.
CACGCGTTTGTCAAAAGAGGTAGGCATCACCTTGTAGTTAAAGTGCCACTATGTACAAATAAATAAGTATATGTGTATATGTATATAAATATATACTTATATACAAACGTATAATCCACCGTTTCACTTTCTCACACTGACCATCCTTTAGTCATCACTACTTTACTGTGATTGGTTCTTAGTCTTCCCATTGTTTGTAAAATAATACCTTTTGATTGGCAAAAATTGTTCCGCTTTTTTTCTGGATGCCTTCCTATGATTCTTTGCTCTCTTTTTTGCTACGAATGGATTCGTTTTGTTTGTACTTGTTTATGCCTCTCTGACGACGGTCTGGTGTGAATAAACTCGAACAGGTAAAAACTAAATGATTTGTTGCACCGTATTGCACTATTTTCACTTAACGCACATCCCATTCATTAACCTCGAGAGCGTCGCCAAGAGATGCAGTACAAAGTACATAAGTCAACGGATTATACCTTCACGGAATGACAATGTCAGTGTTGTGAAAGGGCATAATCAATTGTCCAGGATCTCTCCTGCAACACATTTCTTTATATCAAAGTTCATGACATACATTCTGAAACACTTAACTCATGACAAATTGCAAAAAAGGGACACACTAATGCTGGTGATGTTACACTTTTTGTTTTTGGAGCACGCGTTTATTCACCCTGTGTCAGTGAGTTGTGCCTGGCCCCGCCCTGTGGAATGAAGCCGGAAATCGTTTGGCTGTTGCCGTTAGGCCAAATCTTGATTGAAGACAAACCCCGGCTAGAGTGTTGCGCGTTTTAAACATGCGGTGAATCTGCCCTTTCTTTTGCAAGCAGCTGTAATAATTGCAATGCGGGTGGTGTATGTGTGTGGGGGAGGTGGGTAGGGGTAACTAGCAGACAATGTAACAAGGTTGATGAGATTGCAGTTGACTTGAGTCTTTATCTCTACATCCGATCCCGGTTTGTCTTAAGAAAGATAAGTCAACGATAAAAATACACAAATGTGAACACATGAACCGATAACGTCGGCTAGATTACATTCATTTCCCTATAGATGAGTAAGGTACACACAGGACCCGGTTATTTCGAAAGGAAAACGTGACACTCGAACAGTCGCTAAAGTTTTAAAGAATCTAAATAAAAATGATTAAAGGTATTGTACAATTTTGGTAACAGCTCAAAATCAGTGTCCACATTTTGTGTGATTAAACATTTGCATGAACAAACAAACCTGTGAAAGTTTGAGCTCAATTGGTCATCGAGGTCACGAGAAAATAGTGAAAAGAGATATTATGTGTTTTCTGTTTTTTCAAATTATCGCGCGCGATAATTACTATTGTTTTACTCGTTTCTCAGAAACGAAAGCATTTTAGGCAGAAATATTTTAAGGAACCCTTTCTACCATTACTTACTTTAAATCATGTAAGTTATGTGTGAATCTGTGAACATTGTGTTTTTCGATCTTACCAATAGTGTACAGGGCCTTTAAATGGAAGAAAATGAAGTTTATCCATTGAAAGTGTTATTTAAATAGCATTCTCAACCGCATGACAACAGCATGACAACTAAAATTGCTCAATAAGGGCCTACAATTTTGTCCACGATATTGTGGTATTCAATTATTCCTATGGAAATCAATGACTCCTATTAAATGGCCTTAACACGAATTCAGTATTCTTTTTATTTAGTTGTGTTTTCAAACTAATTTCATTTAGTTCTTCCACGTCATTGATGGGTCAGACTCCTTCAGCAAGTCTGGAGAGTAAATCAGGGCTTCGAGTGGCACTAGATAGCACACACACACATCAATTACGTTTCAGGTTTGTCCTCATTATTTCCGTGTTCTCCCGAATTTGCCGCCGACTGCCGGTCACGTTGCAGTCGCAATCTCCCTGTTTTCAATCAAAAACTGATTATATCAGCTACAGGAACTCGTCTTGGACTTTTCTGGAAATCTAGTCGTGGCACTTCAATCTCGAGACTGGTTGTATTCCCTGTTATACTGAAGCGAGATTGTTATTTTCAACCTGTGATTTCCTGCTGGTAATCTTATACAAATATTCACAGTCCCTGGCAACCGAATGCGATTCCCCCTGATTCAACCTGTCTATCTTGCGCTAATCCACGCACGGTTTTTTCAAATTATAATTGAAACCCGTGGAAGGAGACTCAAAATAACTTCGGAGATAATACGGAAAGTATCGCAGTTTACATTATAATTTCTCTGGTAAAGCCAATTTAGTTAAATTAAAATCATTTAGTTGTACCTTGTTTAATTTTGCTGGGGGCGAGCAGCTGCTTAGAAATCCCAGGGATCGGCAGAATCTCCCTCGGGTGTCTACACACAATGTGGCTCCTCAAAAACAAGCGAACAATGACTTGTTCATTGTTGTCATTCCCGGAGCTAGATTTCCCGTAGAGCGCAGAGGTTTGCGTTTACCTGGCGATTTGGAAAGCCAATAGTCTTTTTTTTTGTTAACCTGTTCCTTATTTATTCCTTGTCTGCACCCTTTTGTAATAAAATAAACTCGGCGCTGACGTAGATTCGGAATTGCCAGGGATTAGTCGAGGCGCTGGATGGCTTGTTGTTCGGTGTTATGTTGCACATTTTGGTGGATGTTGAATGCAAGTGATCGTCTTAAGTGACCACAATAAAATAAACAATCCTGGACAAGTACGTAGCTGGGCAACTCCAGAGCACCCTAATCAACATGTTTTTCTCTCGACTTGAAATCACATGGGCCATTTGCAAATCATGCCCGACTCTTTATAATCTGCACTATTTGGCAAACTTTGTTTACAGTAGCCTATTGCAGGCAGATATACGCAATAAGCCTCTTGCGTATTAGATTTGGATATTGTCTGGTACAATGACGTACTTGATCACAAGTTACCACTTAAATTTAAATTCCTCAGACTATAGAGGCAGTTGCTAGGTCACATGATTCGGGGCAAGCTTTTGCGTAGTTACGTAAGAGACGGCGAACACCAGTAAACAATTCAGAATGAATGTGTATGGCACAATTGGAATTCTGCGCTTACAGCCCATAGAATTATGTGCTTTACTGGCACCGTAAGCGAAGAATTCTGCGCTAAGCAGGGCCATGAAATTGGACCCTGGAGGCTGCTATACAAAGGCTTGCCCCGAACCATTTGACATAGCAACTGTCTCTATAGTCTGAGGAATTCAAATGTAAGCGGTGACTTGTGACTAAGCAAGTCATTGTACAAGACTTCACTCAAATCTAACTCGCAAATGGCTTATTGACACGGCCAAGTTGAGTTGGGACGTTCGAGTACATAACTAAAATAAAACTATTAATATTACGAACAAGATAACGGATAAATCCCATAACGAAGTCCCATGATACCCAATTTCACGAAAAGATAATGCAACGTGATAAAACCACGCACAGCGATAAGCATCACTATACTATGAGATGTAAGTAATAGATGCGCTATTTAAGCCTCTTGCATTCCCACGGCGTAGCTGGGACGACTTTCTGCAATAAAGTTATAGTGAAGTATACCCCGGCGATAACTATTCACCCTCTGAATAATTCATGAATCCCGGATGCTCCTTGAAACTAGAAAACGGGGAGTCCGGGAGGTAAACATTTGTGAGCAACATAATGTGAATCCCACCGCGAGATGAGTGCCGTTGATTTATTTATGCTCTACAATTGGAAATAATGCCGAAAAACCACTACAGACTCTGTGAATATGAATCATTTACTTCGTTTTAGCACTGACCGCCTGAATTACTTTTGTCGTTAATATTAAAGAGTTCTCACTTCACGAAATGTTCCTCTGGGTTTATTTATAATAGATGTATCAAACTGAATTTCCCCGTCAACATTATTCGATGCGCTTTGTAGATTTCCAATTCGAGTTGGAGTTCATTAAATTAAACAACAGCCCAAGATTACTTCAACAAAAGGCTTATGCAGACCTACATCTACTCCAACCGTCTAAAATAACTTAACATTATCTCCCCAAAAGACTTGACTGAGCACTGTATCTAGAATTACCAGCAGGATAAGATCATTACTATCGGGTACTTTACGATACCCACTTTCACGTATAATTAGGCTTTAAGCCTCCAAACGTCGACCAAGTGTCGATGGTCTAGAGGTGAAAACGTCCTACAATTCGGTGGATGCTGGGCCTGATTCACAGAAATGGCATCCCCTTCCCCTGCAGTGTCCGGGAAAGACTGATTTTGTAGTGCTTAGTAAAAAATCAATCAATGTGAAACTTTAAAGTCAATCAATACTTGCTACTAGAAAGAAAAGAAAAAAACTGAAAACTTTGTAAATGCGGACAAACGGTGAGGCCCAAATCTCACAAAGCTCTTATGCAATCAGTTATGCTAACGACAAAACTAATGTATTGCTGAGTAAAATTGGATTACTCGCCATAGGAAGTGTTGCTTGGATCAGTTCTCTGTTAATTGACGCTAAACGAATATACAATTGCTAAGATTTGTTTTATTTAACCTATAAACAAAGAATAGGCAGTGTTGTGAACGGAGTTTTTGAACGGACCTAGGTGAAAAAAAAAATCCGGAAACAGTTTTAGTTGAACGGAAGTAATATTCGTTCGAACGAAGATTTGTTTTCGTTTGTAAGTTTGTTTTCGTTCGAACGCAGATTAATTTCGTTCAAAGGAAGATTATTCCCAATTTTGTTCACCTATTCCCTCTACAAGGTCCGTAGTTTATGAAGAGAATTTAAGACATTCTTTTTGTCAAGTGTTTCAACAAAGTGGAGTAGAAATGTCCATAAATAATGTTAGTCTATATTTAGCTGTTCAAAGCATAATGGTTTATGCTTCTGACAGCTAATTATATAACAAAACACTACAATTATAAAAACATATCATAGAAAATATGGAGGGGGCGATTGATGAGAAGTTAATGACTACATGACTCCGTATAACTGCAACAATCAAATTGAGAATGACGTAAACGTCTGCCTAGCATTCAAATGGCAAACCCGACCATACAAACAGTTTTACCTTTATACGAACGTTAGCCAAATGTCTATCTATTTTATGGATATGTATAATATTCAACTTGGGACTTGTCCCAGCCATAAACTACGTGGATGCGCTCTTATTGCTGATTTGATATTGTAAATGATCACATAGGCCCGAGGTCAGCGTCTTGTATAGCTATATATCCATTGTGGCTAGGACTCACAGACTACTTTGAAACGTGTACGGATTTTTGCTTGCAGACTTCACTTCCTGAGATGTTGTTGTGTAATTGTGTCTTCTCAGTTGCTGGAACTGTGTCATGGGAGCTGTTGCAGAAGAGTTAGTTTACAAACATGTTATTGTTGAGGAAGTTGACCATTTTTTAACTAAAATGGCCACATTAAAGAGGGGAATCATACAAAAAAAACAAAAAAAAACAAAACATGTGTATTCAAAGTTCACCTTTGTGCACACGAATTCACTTTATTTTCTATGTGAATGATGTTGAGGGGATGACTCACCCTGTATTGCACATCCCTTAAGTTGATGGAGTAGTAAAACGTATAACTGTCGTTTGATCAAAAGGTCAGCCCTTAGTATGGGGGGGGGGGGGGCTCAGAGAAGCTGGCATGAGTACCGGACTCGCTGGATCCTTGTTCGTTCCTTGAATGATGAGCACCCTCGACGAGGGTCTTGCATCAGTCAACGCTGATAACGGCCAGGATTCTCGTCTTCGATTCACTGCCGTGTGGTTCCTGATGTGAGGTTTTTACCCTAGTCAACATTTTTACTCACCACCTCAAGGCAGTCCAAGTTTACCTCTCCGGTACATCTGTCACGAACCCTTCAGAAGTAAAGCTATACACATGAACTTATTTCGTGTGTGTGTGTGTGGGGGGGGGGGGGACACACCACATTTTTGATGAGAATGAGTCCACAATTCGCTGTGATAATTTTGTATTGATGTGTCTTATGTTTTAATTATTGTAATATGTTTTGTTTATCAATTACACGCTTCGTTATTGCGAACCAGTATCAAGAGACACAGTTAGCAAGACAATTCATACAAAGATAAATAATATCAGGAAATGGAGAATCAGCACTTCAATGGTTTAAACATTTCCAGAGGATTACTATTCGGATATAAAGGTAATCCATATTTGCACCCCGTCATTTTGCACCTGGCAGTGCAGGGCATGTGGGAAGTTGAATTCAGGTATGGTTGAATAACGTTGAATAACGTTTTATATACAACCTTGCAACTTAAAGGCAGGTAAATGTCAAAGACCAGTATCCTCACTTGGTGTATCCAAACATATGCATAAAATAACAACCCGTGTTTTAAAACTTCGGCTCGATTGGTCATCGAAATGGCAAGAAAATAAGGAACGAAAAAAACAACACCCCTGTTGCATAGAGTTGTGTGCTTTCTCAGATCCCGTGGAAGGCCTCATGCCTGAAGCCTTTCTCAGATTAAAATGTTGGGGTGAAAAGTGTACCTCTTTCTCTAAAACCACATTCTTTCAAAGGGGGTCGTTTCTAGCAATGTTTTACAACATCAACAGCTCTCCAGAGCTCTTTACCAAGTAAACTGTTGTGGCCATTAACTTGTGGAGCACTTACCCAAAGTATACCCTGTCCATATGTTGTATAATGACTCTCAAAAATAAAGGAGTGAGAAATATGAGGGGTGTAATTTGTTCTTTAAAATAAAATAACAAATTTCACATTTCCGGCTGGTACGCGTGTTGTTTGTGGTGAATGTGTAATCAAGTTACGCAATGAATGTGTTTTGTAGCAGGGCAGGTAGGTTTAATAACAACATTAGGAAACTACAAACCTATTGGAGTTTAATAAACTAACGATCCTCATTTCAACTATCATTTGGCTAGATTCAGGCGAAGCTCATAAACTATTCGTGGAAACCGGAAGATACAAACTGATTTTAATGAATTAAGTGTGTTTGTTTCTTCTAATGACTCATCGGAAATTAAACAAATACACAAACTAAGTACGGTAGATAAACAAGTAAAAAGGTCTGCCCTTTGTTTAGCCAGTATATTTTCGTATCTGCTAAAAAGGTGAAGGAAACTCATACTATACTATTGTAGGTTTACGAAGTCATTTGGGGCAAATATATGCGGCCAACTTAAACCTCGAGGATATCTATTACGCGCGAAATTTAAAGCTCTCAAAATCAGACATTCAAGTTCACATGTTGTGTAATTAGTCGCTTTTTTCGGCATGCGATTTACCATAATGGAAGAATCCACTCGAACGGCATTCAAATTCGCAGCAGTTTTTTTTGCAGACATGTCTAGTTGCGCCTACTTCCCTAAATTGAAAGCCAAATTCGCATGGCTGAAAAGAACGCCTTATAAATTTGCATTGCATAAAATGCTTTGAATTCGCATGCCTCAGAGTGAAATGAAATGGGGGTTTCAGCTGAAAGGCAAAATCGCTCTAAACACGAATGCATGGAAGTGAAATAGGGTGGAAGTTTTTCCACCGAAGATGACCAGACAAATCTATAATTTGAAATGAGTTATCTCGGCCAACTCTTCTGACACGTTGTAAACTTTGTTTACATAGCAACCCTTTTCTCTGGCGCAAGTGGGTATGTCCCTTGTGTTGAACAAAACACCTGAAGTTTCGTCTGAGACATTTCGAAGCAGGTCAGGGGTTACGGTTAGAATGGCAGCGTGTACTTATAGAATACGAGTTCACGAACGTGTTTTTAGTTCAAAGATTACGTTGTTCGACAAGGTCTTTTTGCTTAAGTCTCGTAGCACAGTGACAACTCCACTTTTTTATCGGACCGCTTGCAATGATGATTAAATTAACATGTTTCTCTATTCATCTCTTCTGGCTGGCACAGATTTTCCGTTTTTAATCGTCCTTGGGGTTTGTACTGTAATTTATTGATTTTTATCAACCTCGCCTCACTGCCTTTTAATTAATCATATTCTCTGTAATATCTATATACCTGTATTGTCTCGTGCATTTTTCTCCTTTTATATTTTAGCCTACTTTACATGAATGCATGAAGTCGCTGGGCACTTTTGAAAAACAGTGTTTCTGTGAAAAGTTTCCAAGGATAAACAAGAAATGAAATAAAATCGTGTATAATTTGCCTAAGCATTGTAACCATTACGGTGGGCCTTTTTACATTTATTTTCAATTTGACGAATGAGTCATCTGGCATGAGCCACATGCACTATTATGTACCTTTTTGCCATAGAAAACATGTTAAAAAAATATTAAATTATGAACATTTTAATTCGGTCCGTGTTATGGCAGCTTTAACAATGACAATTAAATTAAAAATTACTGACAGGTAAAATGTGGCTCGGTTTTCAAAACCTGTCGGCTCTCATTTTTGTATGCGATGAAATCTTCCGGTAAAATTAGAGCCGAATGTTGAGCACAAAGCTTTATATTCCGGCGCTGTGATGTTCACAAGGCTGTCTTATCTATAGATTGAGATAAGCCGTCTTGTGTACACCCTGGGTGTTATCTTTATAGACCGTTTTCTGCGAGTCCACATCCTGTCGTGTTTCTTAATGTTCCCACCCTACTCTTCATGAACAGACTCAACAAATTAATGAGGCAGATGATACTCAAGTATCCCGTCTTACCGCGGTGTTTAATGTACATAGATACGGACTTACTATTAGAATGCTTCTGAACCCGCTGCAGTCTAATGTCTCCCTTGAACCAACACTTGTACTATACCATCAGCTCGTTAACCTTTTTGATTTATTCCTCTTATTATTCCTGTTTTCCGTCTGTCTGTACGAGGCTCTCATTTGGTCATGGGCAAATAATACAATCATCTTGCTTGTCTTCATATACTTACAGAGAATTATAGTGTGGAACAATAGGTTTTAACAATCTGTTCGTACTTTTGTGGTTTGCACTTAAAAAATAAAAAAAAAATAAAAAAATCTCTTTCATCTTGGACTAAAGACGATTTTGACAAAAGCTTATAGAAATTTACAGAGACACTGATATACGTTCTACGCCTAAACTTGAACCAAATCCGTAACCATTATTATTAGTATGATTTTTTAATATAATTGTGTTAGCATTCAAACCGTCTCCCTGGCAACGGGGGACCCGCGAACGCAAGAACCCTATCCCGCTTTAGTATCCGGTTTAAGCGCGTAGATAATCGAGTGTTATAATTGATCTCGAAGGTATCGGTGCAGTTGTTGGCCATGTTAATGAACTCTCTCGCCCAGACACACTGAATGCTGAAGTGAAACATAAACTGTCGCCTGAAAGATCAAGTTAACCAGTCGAAGCCTTTCGAAAGAGAAAGAGAGTACCCGCAGCCCTCGAGCACAAAAGCAATCCGATCAAAAACTACACAGTATTGCAGCTTGTCGAAAGTTCGCACTAAAAGAAACATGCATTATTGATTTATTTATTAATTGTTTATTTGTTGTATTTTATTTTTTAACTATTATTATGATGATTTTCTATGTTTTTAATCAAGAATGTCTTTAAAAACATGACCAATGATTATAATTGTCATGACAAGCTTGTTGGGAAATATTATAAGTGTACGTTTCTAGACACTATAGCACGATGTATTTGCTTGAATTGGCATTTTGGGGTCGTGAACCTATGACAAATATTGGATGCATAAATTATGGGTGCACCGTCGCAGAATAAAATCCCGATGTGAAATTTGGCTTTTCCATTTCACTCAGCTTCGCCTAGTGAAATGGAGAAAGATAGTCCATCGTGTTTATGTCAACAAACCACGAACGAAATGCAATCACTACATTTTATAGAACCCACACATAGATCCTTGTCCTAAGTTTTAACACAAATAATAAAACAAAAATAACAAAACAAACAAACTTGTCAGCCGCGACACGCCCTTGTCTCGTTTGGACAAACGGCTGTTTCAGGAATGACCGTGCAAAGTGTCCAAAAACTATCCATATTGGACTCCAATAACATTGTATGGGGGCATAGCGGCTGTACATACATGGCAAAATAATGTTTACACGTGACGCTTGTCCCACCAATCAAATGGCAATCATCTTGTGTGTGCTATACATAAGTGCAGCCATTTTAAGCAGACACCAGTGTCAACATCCTGACAGATGCAGTCAACGGATAAACCGTAACTTTGCAATCAAAAATGACCTTCCCTGACACTAGCGTAACACACTCTGTCCATTAGGTATGCATGTGCACTTACTATTAAATAGGGCAGCTCTCAACTTAATGGCTACTTCTGATTCACATCTGATTTTAATGTCTTCTTTTGTTTTCTTTTCTTTTTTTAACCATCGCTTCAATTAACCCGTTTCAGTAATGTATTTAACCCGCAAATTCCCCATCAGCCTAGATATTTCCAGATAATATGCACCTTGTGTGGGATCTTGACATTTAATAGCAAGGTTGTTGAGTGAATATTTGTTGTGGAACATTTGCTTCTACCGTTCAAAATTAAGTCTCGAATCCTCTTTAATTATCAAAAACTAAGCATTGGCAATCTTTATTTCCGAAATGTGCAAGACTCTTAAACGGTTCTAATCAAGAGAACCATTTTCTGAATGACGCTTTATAAAGTTCGCAAACTGTAGACACAATTTGGACGTGTAAACAAATGTGTATACATCATAACAGGAGAGTTGGCGATTGTGGTTCTATTTTTTTTTTTTTTTTTTTTTAACCGTCCTTTGCTTTCTGAACGGACCCAACTAAAGTTTGATATAGAACTTATAATTGCTTCCCTCAAAATTTATCTTTAATTGTAAATTTTTACAGTAGATTTACTTTTCAAAGCCGGGCGTATTGAAAATAGCTGTGTTGTACAAAATGGTTCGTCGTTCAATTTAATCGGTACCAAGAAGCACTGGTGTTTTTGTGTGGGATTGTCTAACCGTTGAAACAGAGAACTTTAAAAATAGATACAATTAATAAACTATTAATAAATATTGATCAGGGGGTCTGGGCAGAGAGAGGATCCTTGCCTCGCTTTAGATACTCATTCAACGGGGACGAAGAAAAGTCCTCCTTGCAGGTGTTTAAGTAGCCATAAGATAAACACAAACTAAAAACAATACTTTTAAAGAGTAGTGACAACAACTCTTCACCGCCTAACATAAAGGAAAGTAAACCTCAGGTTGTAGTGTCAGAGGAAGTCATCTTGTGCAAAGGGCTTCGAATCGCATCTAAATCACTCTGTAATGTCTCCACAGGGAAATTACATGTGACATTTCCCCGTTATCATGTAATCTATATCAGTCTTGGCCAACTTAATGAAAAAAGGGTAGAGTTAGTAGTACTTTCTCTCAACAAATTTCCAATTCATTGTATCAATTTATCAGACTTGTCTTGTATATAAGAATGATTAAGTTGTTTTTGCGTCATCTTAAAATTAGGCAAATGCCGCAGTTGAAGTGGGGAAGTTACACAATTAGCTACAACCTTATGGTGCGGTCAGTAGACACGTCAAACCTGTTTGAACTCGGATACAAACGAAGTCAGAGTTTATCTCGTTGTTCTGTTTCGAAGTGTGGAAATAACTGAGATTAATTTTGCAACATTTTTTGTCTTTTATTTGGGAATCATTATAACCGCAGACAACTGAAAGGGGTTCATTGAATTTACCTTTAATTAATTACAGAAAATAATTACACCGGCATCACATAATCGTTAATTCGTCTGTTAATATTCCATCTGTTTGAGGGCGGTTGAAGCCTGGTTCATTCCCACAGCTGGCATTCAAGAAAAACGGACACAAACAGATACACAGCGATAAGAAACCTTTAGTGAAACTGCATGCGACGAACTAGGACCATTCCAAGTGAACCGGTACTTTTTGTTGGTAGGGAATGGATAATAAAATGCAGAAGTGAAATCTTACTAACTCACTTGAAACTTACTATTCAATCACGTCACTGCGAAAAACGTATGTATTTGGTGAAATCGCACTTTCGGCTTAAAATTAACACAAAGAACCCATTCCAACTGATTTTTTGACCCCATCCTGGTTGTAATCAAGCAACGTTACTGCCAAATACTTGTGTTACATTGAACATTGACATCAACGCCACTATCATCATCGTATCAACAGGTTGGTGCTCATAAGCTATTACCTCCCGTTGTTTTTACGAACTACGTGTAATGCACCTTTAAACGCAACGAATTTAACTTGACCCTAAAGGGAATGCAGAAACTTCATATAATGCATATCCAGGAGTTAACATATTGTGGTCGTTCCGCGTCTCGTTCGTTAATCATCAACGAGTACTTTTTTGATTTTTGGTTAAGCAGTTAACTTAGGCCTTTATCAAATTAATTTGCTGCGTAAACCTGAGGGGACTTGACCCGCTCTTCGTTGGTTATTTTGTTTTTACCATATTTTGTTCTGCTGTACTTCGGAAATGTTAACATCCGTGGGGGAAAGGATCTAGCTACCTCTGTTTGGACTTGAAGTACTGGTTTAATTATTGATGAAATGGGTCGCATAATTAAGAATTTATTTTTGTAAAGGAGTTTAATTGGTTGAATGCTTTCTGTTTACCGTGCGTACTTATTGTTTAATTTGCCAGAAATATAGAGATATTTCAGGTCATATTTTAATGGATGGATGTGAAGACATGGATGGACATAAAGTTACGTGGAAAAAAAAAGTATAATCGTACCACACGCAGTACAAAACATCAACACGGAGTCCAGAAGTGGTCGTATCAAAAGACCTAACTCAATGAAAACACAATAAAAATATGAATAAAATAAATTAATAATAACAATACAAGAAAGAATGTGCATAATATCATCCACCGTGGAAAGGACCAGCAGCTATCATTATTTGGACTGGTGGTAGACCCGTACTGGTTTAATTATTGACGGAATCGTAGATATCATTTTGTATATTATTATCAATATGGCCTACTGTTGGACTGCTTCATCTATACCTTGGGTAGGCCTATTCAGTATAATGTTGCCATTATTCAAAACAAGGTACTCAATTCAAAAAAAAAGATTCAATGGAAACAAAACCCTGGGGGGAAAAAAAAAGATAAGAAAAAAGAGAAGACTGTAAAAACATTAATAAGAAGAAACAAAAAATTGGATGACAACACACTATTGATCTCCAGTGTAGGCTCTATCCGTAGTATTGACATTGAGTCTGCAGTTTGCAATGAGAAACGGATATTTAAAAGGGGCCTGTCGCCTGTACCCGTCATAGCCAATGCGACCCCCCCCCTCCCCACCCCCTCCATTCGATGGTAAACACACACTGGACTATGATACAAAGGTAACAGCATTGGGCATAGGAAACACACACATACACGTTTGATAAGACGTGTTTCTTATGGCTCGGTCATACGTGTTTCTTATGGCTCGGTCATACAATAAACTGCATACATTATAAACATTATTTTTGTGGGGGACAAGGATAACTGACCTACCGTATGTCTTTTGATGGTTTGAAAACAAACTGTATTGATTGAATAATTGCCCAATATTTGCATCCGTTTTGTACCGGCCTATAAGCAGACGGAAATGCGTATTATAGTGTGGGGTGCATACGGAGAGAAGGGCAGATACCGTGTTAGTTTGAACGGCTAATACTGTGGCTGGTTTAATCCATAACTGTTTTAACTATGTCCAATGACTTGGGACGTAACGTTGAGCAAGCAGGTACAAAATACCCCAAATAAGTATGCCTTATTCACTAACAGAACCTAAAAAAATAAAAAAAATAAAAATAAAAATAGGCTACTCAAATATGCCGTCACATTTGCATTAATTATGTTTAGCTACTGGATTTTTATCTTAGTGACCATTACTTGGTAGCAAAAAGCGATACTTCAGTCATGACATGCTCCCCGGCAGAGTACTTTCCTGTAAACTGATACAGGTACATAACTGCATCAATTGTGAGGGGGAGACATTTAGTTTTGACTATCGTTACCTATAATTGCCTCTGTTTGGGGGTGAAGGCGATATCGAGTGTCTTGGAATAAAAAATCTGGTACCGCCGACACTCAACAGTTTAATTGCTTCTAGTTTTACGAAATATTGTTGCTTGATTAACCTTTTGAATGAAAAGGTTGGGAGATGATGCCTCGAGTTTCGACCATACCGCTGAGTCTCTCTCAATAATGATAACATGGTTACATATTTAACATACATAATACACACATTATATTTATGTGTGTATATATGTACTCCAAACCGGGCTGGCAATAGGCGACAATTCCACACCAGCTAATGTCGCCTTTTACCATTAAGTATTTTAAAATAATACAACCTCAATAATACAATAATTTCAATCTATGCCCATACGTATCTCCATGATACCCCTTGATTTAGAACTGTTTGTATAGCTGAATAGGTTAAACATTCTAATGTACATTTCTGTATCAGCAATTTGACATTTAGATGTCGTAATAATTATTTGATTAGTGAACGACAGAAATAGCAACCCAATTTCATTTAGTCTCAAGGAAACATGACATAAGAATAGCATTTTTAACCAAGTCCATTTTGAGCCGGATTTCTTCGAGCCACAAGTTTCTTTAACCTTACGTTAAAGTGGTGTAAATTGCAGGCTAATTTTGATCGCACTTTTAATAGCGAAAATTTCGAACGTGACGTCATTGGATATCAATACGAAACGGGTCTGTACAATCCAACGGGGATTTGCTTAAGGGTGAAATGTCATTGTATGTGGAACCCTTCAAAAGCGATCTTTATCACCATCCTAAAACGTCACATTTCAAATAATATGGGTCTGTATACATTTTATTATGCACAATGTTATACTTTTGATAATAGAATATCACTGCAACAACCGTTCATTCCTGGGTTTTGATGATATACAATCAAAACGGCATTTAATTTGACATTTTGACTGATCCATTTCCTATTCATATCCAATGACGTCATGTTTTAAATGTCACTCTGAAACAGTATCAGGTAAAATGAGGCTACGTTTTACACCATGTTAATGTGAGGTCAGAGACTTGTATAGTGTTTTATGTTTCCATTTCAATTCATAAAGACTACAAATACAAAAACAAAAAAATCGAGTGAATTATACGACTGTATTCGATTTGTTAGAGCCCCTCTTTAAACGACGGTGTTCCTAATGGGAAGTTAAGGCAGCGCTGTTAAAAGCAACTGGCGTGGTTGCCTTGCAGCCGGCTCGACCTGCCCGTGTTATTGCATGCAAATCGTGATTAATGAGAAGGGCCTTCAATAATTATCACCGGTCGAGCTAGCTATACCCTTCTTGAAAGCTATCTCACCGAGACACTCGCACTGTACCATTGTCCCCTAACACACCTTCCCTAAAAGTCCTTAATAAATGATTAGTAGAGGGAGAGTGTGTGCATTTTGTCGGAAATTCACCCCTCTTGCTTTTACGCCATGCTCTGGTTACACCGCCGAGGATTTCGTGGTTACACAGTAACTTGCTCTAACGAATTAAGGGGTCGAATTAAGAGCATCAATGGTTAACATCAACGAAAGGAGAGCGGGGAATACATTATACCGAACAAAGGGCGAGCTGGTGTCTTCTACACAGTTAACCCGCACCGACGTGTTCAAACTGTGGGCCAAGAAACACATGAGAAGTGATTTCCAAAAACGTTGAAATTACAGTCCCTTATAGACGCACTTTCGAGAGGGTGCTCCAATTTATTTCAGTCATATAATACCATTCACACACCATTATGTTATTCTTACTCGAAGGTCTAACAAAAAGAATGGTAATATAATCTTGGCCCAAATCTCAAAAACACCTTTGAAATTTCAGCATATCGGGAGTATTACAGGCCGCAGAGCACGTCTTTGTAATCAAATGTTTCGTAAGCGGATGTTGACACAAAAATAACTATAAATAAATACTCTTTGAAGGGAGGGGGTACAAAGAACGGTATTTTAATGTTTTCGTTTTGACGTCTACCCCTGCATACTTGGTGCAATGTCTTTCAATTCCCCTTCTCTCTTTGTTTTTTTTTTTTTTTTTCAAACCCTTCTCATGAAAGTCGCTGACTCCATTGTCTGTCACACTTCAGCAGTCCAATAGCAGTTGGCGTCTGTCGAGCCGAACGTGTTGGATATCCCACATCATTGTGTCAAGTGAGGGATAGTGCCGTAGCTACTTTTAGCACAAAATGATACCTCTGGAATTTATGTTTACGTTGTAGGCGTTATAATGCGATGAATAATTAAAAGTACCCCCCGGTTGATTTTTTTTTTTTACAGTTTGGACCACCGAGTGATATTCAATCCGTGCGCAATGTTCTGCGACCCAACAATGGCGATACTGCACTGCAGCTTTAATTCTTCAACCATGTATTCAGTTTCATTGGACAATCGTCTATAGGGCTATCGTATTACCAGGGAGGTCACTATTTTTGTCACATGAACAATTCAATATCAATTCCCAGGGTGACAAAGAAAAATCTCACAAATCTGCAAATCAACTACTTAGACCGTACACACCGTTTAATCTGCATCTATATTTTGACACAAGTTAAACTCTTGTATTTAAACAAAACCGTATAATGCAGATAGTATAATCGCTGGCCGTCCAGACGCGTGCACAACTCATTACATGCTGATTGGGTTCTTTGAAGTCATTTTGGAAGTTTTCAACGAAGACAAATAGGACAAAAAAAATGTCACGAAAAAGTCGCTCAGCTCAGATGCAGGTCCAAGTTAAACTCGTATTCGATAAGAATTCCTGAAGAACCGTTTACATTGAACGAGACTGGACCCTTGCTCATGGAGAGATTGATGAGTGGACCACTGGTAATAGCAAGTTACCGCGGAATGTTTCGATTCGGGGGTATTATTAATCAAACGTGAAATGTGATTGATGAATATGAATATTGAAAATGCCATCATTAAAACTCCATCGACCGTACGAACATAATACACGGTTTGCACGATGTCCCGGGATGGATGAAAACAAAAAAGGTTACTTTCGGTGAGAATTGATCTGTCAACAATGACTCTGAAATCAATTTAAAACTTCGTGGTTAATAACCAACAAAGTGAAGGAGGCCGGAGGCCTTATCCCACACTGGGTTGAACCCAGTCTAAATGACGCTACCGATGTCAATAATGCTGACGGGGAGGAAGGTGGGGAAAGAGGACGGTGCAATTTGCACGCAAAATGAGTGTATGAATTAATCTCTAAAATGCATCTCATTATGTTCAAAAAATTCATCGAGTTGACACATTATTATTCATTATTTTGAATAACTATTTTCTTTCAATGCATTTTTTTTTTACTACACTCCCATCAACAAATTTGTGATTTAATGAATAATCAGATAAGCCCGAACTCCCAACGGTTGACTATCCAGACGAAAGTAACACATACGTCGGTTGTAAGTTCGTATAAATTCCATTGTAGAAGTGAGGGCCTCGTCACTGTTTTTGACGATGATGCAGTGTTGTTCAAAATGAATCGCACGTAAATTTCGACTGTGTTCTGCGTTCATGACATTAAGTACCTATTTGCAATCTACTTATCTGTTCTAATCAGGTCACGTAATTGCCAAGACTATCCTAGAATGTTCGACAAGATCAATTGCAGGGGATTTAGAAACTCTCTCGGGGTATCATACAGCAATCGTGATCCTTCACGTGAACCCGTATCGGATTTCATCACAAACACATACGGAATAACACGCAGGAATTGTAACTTTTGTGGGCTGTGCAATGAATACGCTCGGCAAAACGCTGCATTTGTATCAACCACAGCCATTTGGTAAAAAAAAAATTGTGTAAATCTACCCTCGAAAATATAATTGATTGAAACCCTGCCCACGTCTGCCTACTTGCCAGGGTTGTCCATTTCAGGCAGCAGAGGAATACAAACGAGGACATTGAATGCCTCTCTTTATTTTTACCTCTAAGCTGCGCATAAAGGCGATCAAGTATCACATTGCTACCTACGTCTACATGTATAGATCGTATCTTATAGCATACGAGAAAGAGGGACAAAAAGGGTTTATTAATAACATTAACGAATGCAAATACTGGACATATTATTGCAATTATCGCCTGAAAAAAAGTGTTCACTTTCTGTTTCGTTTCGAATTATAAACACGGCACGGTGAATAACGAGAAACGCAGAACATTTGGCAAAGACGTGCCTGAAGAAGGGAACAACAATTGTGTAATGGTAGAGGTATCGTCAGGCCTTCGCCATCTCCAACGCAACTTGTTTCTTTAGATCTTGAAGATGGCTTAAAAGGTTCAAGCTCTCCAGGCAATTGTATCAGCCCCTCTGAGGAATATTAGACAGTACGGCGACATAAGTGAAGTCATCTAATACGCCAGATTTGGAAACGTTCATGAGTGACGTTGAAATCGTTATGTTTTATATTATACACAGTTGCCCTTTCTTTCCCGAGTCCCTTTCTATTCCCTTTATACTTCTTACTCAATTAAATTTAAGCCTAATTTCTATTTATTTTCCCTGGACGAAGGCATTAGCCAATATAAATGGACTCGTCTACAAAGTAATGCGTCTGGTGCATTTACGCGACTTTTCTTGTAAAAGAAAGAACACAGTAACGTTAAAGGAATATGTCAAACGTGCACGTACCCACGAAACCCTCCCCAAAGCACGACCCTTCAGCGTGTACGCTTCCCACTTTCACATCTATTCCATGTGGATAACCTATCGCAGCCGTTTTACAGAGGACAATCGGAAACAGGGAAGATTCAAAACAAACATGTTCCCGTACACTGGAAGTATGATATCGCCAATTGTTGGAACGGTGCCTGAATGCTACCCTTCGCGTACACACACACACCACACACCACACACACATAAATGCTTTTACTTAATTGAAATGTCACAACTGTGTTCAAATACTTCAGCTGGTCAATCACCTGAGGTTTGTCCATTAGCATCAACATTAATATTATTATGATATATATATATATATACCTATATTTGTTATTTTGTCATAATTATTTGATACACATTTTGTTTGTATATTCGTTATGTTCATTACGGTGTACCGGTAGGCGGCTGCTTCAAACTTAAACGATATTCATCAAAAACCTCGCAAGGTTTTCCACTCAAATAATTAAAAGAGGTCGATGGAATTCTAGGTCCTCTGACAGCATATAATTTGATTAATGTGAACGAAAGTCAATTGTCACTCTGATAAAATATTTGACCGGTTTATAAATAACTGAAGGGGTTTCATTATCTATTACCTTACGGGGCAAGTGACATTTTGTATAATGTATGTCGTCGGGCCCGAAATTCCTCACGAAGAAAACGCCCGAGACTTGTTTAGTGCCCTGAGTCCTCCTTTGATGTACATGTGGTGTATCTTTATTTTGTTTTATGTTTGTATTACATAAAGTGAATAGTTACTGGAGTCACACTGGCATGTCAAAATTGCCTAAGCAGAACGTGGGCGCATGTTATTGTATCCTTGTGAAATGCTGTCGAAGTTTTCAAGGGACGCGTTGCCTTGGATTGGGCGCTTTGGGCTATAGAATGCGTTTGCTATTGAAAAGAATTCAGTTGGAGAGATGTTCTAAAAGTAGAATATAATGATCCACACAAATATGCCTCGAACTTGTGTGGTTTTCCTTTTACTTTTGTATGACCCAATACTTCACATATTTGTGTGGATTATTATATTCTACTTTTAAAATGTATTTCCAAACATACTTATTTCACAACAAATCGCCCAATTCAAGGCAACATGTCCCTTTAACTTTTGATAAGTATTTGCTATGGGGGGGGGGGGGGGTCAGTGCGTTGTTACTGAATATGTATACGTATATATGTATACTTTGTTATAATATAACATATACATATTATGTATAATGGTAAGATATACAATCTTGAACAGTATTGTGAATTGCGGCTAACCAACAAGTTTGTGAAACTCAACCATAATATTTCACACATTTGAATTCACTTTCCACAGAAATTGTGATGCCCGGTATTAATTTCCCATGTGAAATAAAGGAAACCGGTACCGTAACACCGAACGTGCTTTTTTATACACCCCCGCTTCCTGTATTTGCATTTGCTATTATTTTTTATAGTTCTCTGGGGGGAAATTAAAACCAATGCATTTTGAAGGCTTGTTCACACGGAAGCCATAGTCCACTTTACACTTCACAGCCTAATGCGTCTTGAATGCCCAGATATTTCCGTAGTTTTCTCAGCAATCCGTTGATGTTTGATTTTCGTTTCTGCATTAATAGCTTGGGGTTTACATATTGCGGGCTGTAAATATATTTCCCTAAAACCTTCAACATTTGGACAGGATCACACGGGCGCCCAGCGTGGTTTGAGCCGCGGTGGTTTTACCGCTCCGCTGTACATTGCATCGATCGGAGTCCACTGTACTGACTGCGCTAATGGATGGGCGTGCTGCATACGTTACCAGCAACTGCTCTATATGTCAGATGTTGCTATGACACCTTCAAAATCCACCCGGCTTTGCAGCTGGGCTAAACTGCAAAAAAGTAGTCCGTCAACCTATAAACGTATACAATTCGGTGATTTGTTGTTCTTCTTTTTTTTCATAGCGACATCACGGCTCCGAGGCAGAAGGACCATTCCTTCGCCTTTCAGCTTCCGTCCAGTTGACGAGAATCTCCGCAAAACGGAGAATGGCAATTAATCAGGTCGTCAACGAGTACGTATGGTCATTCAATCATGCCTTTAAGTATGAACCACTGGTTTAAAAAAAAGAGGTTCCACACTCGTACACTGGGAGACACACACAACGCGCATTCAACTACATGGATGAAACGAGGCTTTCCTCGAAGCTCAAGTTATTCAGCCCAACGGCTATAAATTCACCAAACTCGCAGGGAATGTTAATTCCACCAGTTCACTTGTCGCTTTTCATTCTGACGTATTACCTTCTAATATATCCATCAGATTTGGTATTTTTTACATGATCCCATGAAATGTGTTGTCATCTTCCTCATCAAGAAATATAAATACGTGCATTTGTTTTTTTTCAAGAGCACCAAGCGCAGGAATTTATACAGAGTCCTTGTAAGGATTCTGAGGAATCATGTAGATAATTATTGGTGAAAGCCTCAGTGACAAACGTGCCTCCAAGGGAAATTACTTTGAGAGCGCTATGCGGGTAGTCTTACTGAATATCAGGTTGATATAATACCAATATCAAGGATCGATGACGGCAAATAATCGAGGTAGAGAGTGACAGGTAATGAGGCGTGTGTGGCTGTTAAATACTTCATAACCTTTTACTTGAACAAAACCAAAAAAAATGAAAGAAATAAGACTCAAAAACTGACAGGAAAAAACAAAATAAATAAACTATGTATTTAATGACGTTACTTTAATTGGAAGCATGATTTATTATATTGTTATGTTGTTGTTGTGTGCATTCTACTTCGTTTTTTTTCGTGATTGGTATTTGTCTACATACAACAACAATTTGTTTCCAATTCACAAAAAAATATTACAAGTATTATACAAAATGATGCTTTACATTAAAACAGAATACACTAATGATACTAAATAGAAGTAGGAAAAGGACAGAGTAAGTGAAATGGTGGCAATCCCCGGTAAGCGTTTGCTTGATTTGGGAATGCCATACAGGACAAGACAGACAACGGACACAAAAGACAAAAACATTTACAGACATACGGACAGACAGACAAGAGGGCAAACAAAAAACACTATCAGAAATAACTGCAAGAATTTACATGAATAGATAAATTACTACGTTACTTAATGATAACAATAATAAACATTTATACAGTACAGAAAAATAGCTTACAAAGAGTAGATTTAGAGGTAGGCTTTAACTTTACGTTCAAATACATTCAGTGAGGATGAGCTTTTGCTGTCACTGGGAAGCTTGTTCCAGTTGGCTGCACCAGGTATCGAATCGTGTGTTTGAAAAAAAAACTTGTGTCCTGTGCTTAGGAATATAAATGTTTGTTGAAGTTCTGGTGTTATAGTCGTGAATGTTGTAATTACATTTAAAGAGCGATTGGAGGTGAGTGGGAAGTTGTACATAAAGATGTTCTGATGATATTTGTTGATGTTATCGAGGTTAAGTAGGTTGAGCTCTGTGAATAGAGGATCCGTATGAGCAGTGTAATGAGCTTTTGAAACTAGGCGAATGGCTTTCTTTTGAAGGATGAGCAGTTTGTTGGTGTGTGAACGAAACGTGTTTCCCTAGACTACATTACAATAACTCAAATAGGGGAGAACAAGAGAACAATAAAGTGTTCGGAGAACTCTGGTTGGAAACGAGTGTTTAAATCTGCGCATGATGCCAATGGATTTTGAGACCTTACTAGCAATTTCATCTATGTGGTAGGACCAATTCAATTTACTGTCAATCATCACACCAAGGAACTTAGTTTTATCAACACATTGAATAGGCTCATTTAGCAATTTAACATTGAGATTAGAAATGTAACTGCGCTAATTGTTAAATGGGTCTCGGTGTACAGTTGTAATGGATTTATTCGTGTGGTGGTATGATACGGCTTTTTCAACTATCAACACTAAGGTTGTAATAAAACGAGTGACTGACAAATTGACAACTACGACAACGAATGATAAAAAAACTACGAATGTCAAGCGCGTTGAAAGTGCGTCTTCAGGGAAAATAGATTGAAACGTGTCATCTTACCATTCCATCGCATTGACAGATTCGCAAAGTGACATATTTAGCTATTAGGGAAGAAAAGTGAACGCGACCTAGGAACATGAAATGGTTCCTAATGCCATTACCGTTGACAAGTTTTACACATTTATTTGGACGCGCCATGTACAATAGGAGGACAGACCCTTACCGCGGCACTAGACTCACACGAAGCTCATGAATGTTAAGACATCGTGGAGTGACTCTCGTTAGTGTCACGAATCCGCTCGCTTAGAGAGAGGGGCGACGTCCTTTATAGTAGAAATAACTCACTGTCATCGCTGACAGCTCTCTCTCCCCTCTCTCTCTATTCATATTGCGGAACCATGTTTTGTTCTATACTCGAAGGAAGCGTCTGTTTAATCACACAGCGCAAAAATCAATTATGGGAAGTCACACTGTTTTGATCAACAACACCCGGGTTACCTGAACTGTGTATCCCAATTTATTGACGGAGCTGATGAAGTGATGATGCACTCAGAGCAAATGAAAAAAAAGGGGGGAGGGGTATTCATCACAATTCCCCCTCCCCCCCCAACCAAACAGGCACGGGGAGTAAACTGCGAAACTAGCAAACATGAAACCCTCCCCTTGCAATTTGTTGTCACTTCATTTAAATTGGTTGTGACATCCGTTTGGGTGGTATTTACAATCACGTTCTTTAAGAGGGAGGACGTGAGGCCAAAATAAAACATCTAACAAATATAACAAAAATACTGACAATAATACAAAACATTATTTAAAGAAAAAATCTTAAACAGTAAAACTAAAAAAAAATTACCCATTTGTACTTTTTTTATTTATTGATTAAGCACATTTTAAAGGTGACATGAACTAATGCATTTTATTCATTCTCGCCCTTGCCTTGCGAACAGATTGTGACCGAGTTTTGAAGGAGACACAATGACACACAAACCGTATACTATACGTAGGCGTATAATTCAAGGTAAGAAAAAGTTGATTAATATTACTTTTCTGATAGTCAGTTGGAAAAACAGAAAAGTTTCCCAACTTCAATGAGATCGTTTAAAATGAGCTTCATAGCCCCCGTTCAACTGATCATGAGTTGACTACGATGACCATTCCTCGTATATATGCTCACTATGTTTGAGAACTTGATACCGCCGATTTTCCAGGAGCGTGTCACGTAAAATCTATCACGCGATGGGGCGTAGAGTTTAACGTTTTATGAAATACAGCCCATATCTGGAATCCAATATAGTTCATCGGAAAAAGGCGCCTGTAATGCTCACTGTGTCTTACTAATAATTCCGCTGTAATATGATACAAAATGGTCTGCGCAACCCTGCCAACTTCTATATCTTCTCCGTCTATAGCTTTTAACACCAGGCAAGGCATCCTTTTGCTGGCTCTAACTTTGTTTTTCTTTTACGTCACTCGTAAATCAGGCCTCCTGGAATAATTTTCAGATGATACTGTTTGACTTTAAGGTCATCCGTTTTGTACACGAAATTATGTATGGGCCACCGACATGTGTTACTGCCAGCTAGTTTACTGATTTACGGTCGTGTGTTCAGTTTATGAAGTGAAAAACAGGTGTGAATTGCACATTCAAGAAAAACAAGATAATAACATAACTTTAAATGACGAGTACAACACTTAAACAAGTATGTATATGTATACGTTATGTGAAATACACCTCATATCTGGAATCCAATATAATTCATCAGCATTTAGTTCATCAGAATATATACATATTCATTTATGAAATTTAAAACACCACCGTAACACCTGGAATGGAATTAATGATATCAGTTGTATAAACATCGTCCCTATCTATCTTACCGTATCGTTAGTTGCCCTTCTGTAAACTGCTGTGCGTGTTTTGTTATCTAACGATATCAATTTCAACGACAGAAGAAAACGCTGCATGTAGCAGTACCCAACAATAAACTGTACGCATTATAACCAATACAATACATTCCGGCAGAGCTTTCATATCAAAATTGTGATGAAACGACAGAGTATTGACAATGGTAGTTTAGGTCTGATGAAAAAAATGTATATAAACACAAATAATAATAAACAAAACATAAAGTTAATAAACAGTAGCGACGGTGGTGAATACGAGACCAGATTAGGCTGCTTTTTTGCTGGGGTCAAATCAATAATAGAGATTGATGGTTGTGATACAGTGTGTTATCAAATTGCAATAACAAGGCCCTTTATACGAAAGAAAGACATAAAGAAAGAACGACAGCAAATGACAGTACAAATATATATTGCAAAGTACCTTAGCCATGGGTCAACTTCGTTGTGAAAGTGAACAATTAAATAACTGAGCATTTTTTTCTGAATCGTTAAATCCTTCGAATATTGTTAGGACTATAGGAGAGACGTTAAGTGCCACATAGAAAAATCTCCAATATTGTCTAAAACGGTGTAAACGAAAATCGACACAGATTGTCATGTTGTGGAACTCGACCAATTTAAGATAATAATGATTCATTGCCTCTGACCATGACCGCAGTGAAGATTTAAAAAAAAAAAAAAAAAAAAAAAAAAAACACGAAAGGATGAAAGCTGCACCCATCCTCGTCTTGTATAGCCAACTGTCAGGTGCAGTTTGAACTTGAAAGTGCCATTGTTACGCACGGATAGATAGCCGTGTACGGTGCTATAAGCCGGTGTATAAGCGGTATTCGGGTTTTTCTCAGAAGCAAATACAGTTGCACATGTTACCAACTAGACGGCCGTATGGTCGCAGTGGTAGAATTCATTCACGTTTTTGCCCTAATACTTATTGTTCATCCAATGTTGATGAATTTTGTATTACCGGTTACTCTCAATATGATGTATAGAACCACGTGGACATACAATCACGTTATTTAAAAAAAAAAAACATCTAAAAAGCACTTTCTGAAAGCATTATTATTATTAATATTATTATTTTATTTAATGTTATTTTTATTTATTTGTTTTATTTGTTTGTTTGGGGGGGGGCATCATATATAACACACATAAATAAGATCCAGAGAATGTATAAATGTCGCTGAAGTTAAATTGCACTTGGTGCAGTCATTTCGATAAACGAAGAAAAGAACAAAATTGCCACTGCGGATACTCCAAAACAAAACTTGTATTCAGGCGATAAGAGACATACGTACGGCCTTTCATTTCCCAGACCTCGCTGATAGTTCTTTGGGTGCATTAGAACGCATTATCGTTCACCTTGATTCAGATGTAGAATGAATTGGTTTGAAAATACAATTAATGTGGTCTCTAACCAGTTCCGACTTTAGATTAACGGTTTCAGACGTTTTGCATTGTCAACGTCATAGTCAGATAGCGAGGAAGAATTAAACCACTTGATGTTGGAACCTTTCAGCGATTCGTCCTGATCTGTTTTACTTCGGTCTATTGGTTGTAGACCTCTGGGCTTTAATGAAAAATTCAACTTCATTTTGTCAACACGAATCACCGGAAAATAATAATAAAACAAACTTACATTTATATTCATTATAATTCATTTATATTTATATTATACACCTTTATCTTGTTTTAAGGAATATTGTGGCATTACAAATAATATTGGCACGCATATTTAAAAAGAAAAAAAAAAAAAAAAAAAAAAAGATGATAGTATAAGGCATTTTGTGAAATATTTCAATTAAAAATAATTTGGATATGGAAAAATATGTCAGTTGTTATCCCCAAAAATTTGAATCTGAGAAACGCAGAAACGTTTCTCAGATTGTGTATTCCTAGTAGAGATAATTCTTCATGCGTGGACGTAACCGCTCCAGGTTTTATGGCGATATCTCAAAAACGCTACCACCTTTTGAAATGAGATTTTCACAGGTTAGTTTTATTGTATATCAACATTTATAAAGGATTAAAACAATCGAACGGTTCCAAAAACCAAAGGTATACCTTGCCTTTAATGACAAATAATGATGTTCAAAATGTATGTATGTTGATGCGCTTCCTGTAATGTTTTGTTTGGAAGACGACGGAATGGGTCTCTCTTGCTGTCAACAGTCCCGTCGAGACGTCGGTCGGGCAACACATAAATAAAGTAAAGCATGTTGGCAATTCACTTTAGTGTTGCCATTTCAACAGCGCAGTTGTAGATTATGGTACAGTGATTAGCTCCACACATCACGCGCTCTATAAGCTCGTTAATGTTAGTTTACTAATGAGGGCAACGAAGCGATCGTGTCGTTCCCGATACTTGGTAATTGAAACTTCGGCCTTGGAGCTGGCATCTGAAATTAAACCCTTTATTTTATGGTCAAGATCACACTGCGAATAAATGAAATTACGTAGGAAAACAACAATAATTTAAGAACTGTGAGCCTGAGCACGGACGGTGGAAGATCATTATATCAATATTTTCTATCTAAAGTAGTTGTTACTCTTTCAATTTATTCCAATGATCAAGGTTGCGGCAAAATTCGTTTGTCGTTACGAATTAGTGCAATGATTACCCCCCAAATAAATCAAATTATAATATTCTGTCGAATATTTTGTCCGTGCATTTCAAAAGCAGCCCATAAGGGAGAACATAATGTAGTCTAGACGGATCAGAACAGCAGAAAGGAAAACTCTGATCTGAGAAAATTTATCATAACAAAAATTCCATGCTCAAGGACCTAATTAATGTCCAATTTATGTCTTCTTTTAAAGCATACAACCTGTGACTACGGCGTTGTCTTGACTAGCAAGGCAACTACAAAAAATAGTAACAATAATATTAATAATATATTTTTTTTTAAAGTGAACAGTTGCATAATTAATGTGAAAGACAAAACCTTTAAACTGAAACGTTCAACAATATAATCATAGAAAAGGTGAAATGTCACGTAAACGGTAGATACAATGTTCATAATGTTTGTCATCATATTATGCTTGTGATAAACATGACCGTTTTTTTTTTTTTTTTTTTCTTCCTTTTATCATGTAATCTGAAACAACCGCTTTAATTCGGCAGACTCACTACAGTTACACATTGAGGTCAATCGTGTGATGTGGAGGGTGGGAAAGTGTGTGTGTGTGTGGGGGGGGGGGGCGCAAGGCGGCAATGGTAAAAATGTCCCGATCAATCATGCAACCAAAAAGTATAAAACAATAAAATGCGACACTGTTAATATAATGTGGTTTTTAACTTCTGGGACTATGACATTTGTTTCACAATATCGTTTCCCATAATTTGTCTTTAGAAGTAAAGACAATAATAATGTAAAGATACCATGTTTATATTTAAATTGAAGGACCTATTTTATGTGTTATATCTTAGCTTGTCTTGATGCGTACATTGTACAAACATTGTCCAGAGCCGACCGAACGCGTCAATTTATGCCTACAGACTATAAGCCAGAATTAGCAAGTGCATCCGGTGTGCATCGGTCCCGAAATTCAACTTCAACTTGTCTACTAACATGATTTTGAACTTAAAGTAACACGGCCGTGTTTATAATGTTTCAATCGAAGGACCTGTTTTAAGTTGTTATTGTGGCTTGTCTCGATGTGTACATTCTACAAACATTCTCCGCAGCCGAACGCGTCAATGCAGGTAACACAAACTGTGAAACAAATAGTGCATTTTGGTATTCATCGGTTTAGGAGTTTCACTTCACTTGTCTACTAAGATGATTTTGAAATACGACTTGTCAACTAACGTGATTTTGAAATTCAACTTGTCAACTAACATGATTTTGAAATTCAACTTGTCGACTAACATGTTTTTTTTTAATTCAACTTGTCGTCTACCATGATTTCGAAATTCAACTTGTCAACTAACATGGTTTTGAACTTCAACTCGTTTCCTGACATGGCTGTGCAGGATGATCAGTCCCGAACCAATTGCTTTCATTTATATGATGCCTTTAAGCTATCCTGTGTAGTGTAACACTACGTCGCATATAATGGCAATCGAAACATATGACACTCCAATCCGGATTGCTGTAAAGTCCAGACACGAAATCCGTCTGGCGGGTTTCTTTACACGTTTCGCAGCTTTCAGGCGTGCGGAAACTCTTCGGGAAAAAAATGTGTTCTTTGTTAGTTTTGTTGCAGCAAGATTCCTCAATTAATGTTATTTCGTGTTGTCAGTTGTGCATTCGTAACAGTGCTGTTCATTACTCTTAAAGCCCCATGACTTATTGTGAAAATATCAGTAATTGTGTTTTGCTTATGTTTTTTTTTTTTTTTTTTGTTTTGCTTTTCTTCATTGCTGTGGTATTAAGGTACACCATTTCCCATTGGAAACCTCTAATGTACTGTTAGTTAAACTGTAATTCAAGTATTCAAGGCTGGCTATACTTTTGGTAATTGTCAAAGACCAGTATCCTCCTTGGTATATCCCAAACGTATGCATAAAATAACAAACCTGTGAACATTTGGGCTCAATTGGTCATCGATGTTGCAAGAAAATAATGAAAGATAAAAAAACACCCTAGTGTTGCATAGCAGAAAGCCTTCATGCCTGTAGCCTTTCTCGGATTCAAATTTTTGGGGTGAACAATCACCTCGTTCTCAAAAACTACACATCTTAAATAGGGGTCGTTTCTAACAATGTTTTATAATACCAACAGCTCTCCAGTGCTCTTTACCGAGTACGTTTTTATGGTCAGTAACTTTTGGAGTAATTACCAAAAGTAGACACTGCCTTTAAGTGAAAGTATACCATTCAAAGTTGGAAATGAACATATTTCAAAAACAAACTTTAAGAGGATCATACGTACTGCCTAAATCAATTTCATGGACACAAAACCGAAGCAGTATTATTATATAAGAAAACAAAAAAACAAAACACAGGATTTTATACTTACAAATGACGTATAACTTGCTGCCTTGCAAAGAAAATCACCAAGTTCCCATGTTCCAGTAACTGCAACGGTAGCCGTTGGAATGACACAAATAGTCAGCATAGCAATGTCACTGAACGCCAAACTGGCTACAAAACTGTTAGTCACAGTTCGCATATCACGATGTCTGAAGATGACATGGAGTACCAGGGAGTTACCAGTGATCCCCACAACTGCAATTAACACCATGAGGACAGGGAATATCCTCCCAGTAATCGGCTCGACTTCCCCGAGCCCCGCAAGCTCATCGTTCGCACCCGAGCAGTTTGCACCAGTTCCATCCATCGTTCTGATACAGTTGCGTTCCTTTCGTAGAGCGGCATCCACAAGTTTTGACTTTAGTCAGTGTTTGATATGAGGGTGAACTGTGGAAAACCGCTCAGGGGAAATGTCAATGGTGTAGAACAGTTGAATATTGCACCAGAATTAAACGAATAAGCCGTGTTGGTGGTTACAAAGTATCGGTTCGAATATAATTTACAGGCCTACTGCATAACGAAAGAAGGGGAACATCACCGCCTCTACTTCTCAACTGTTTTGAAAAAAAAAGACAGTCTGCTTATCACAGGAGACTGGGGAGAGCGAGTGATCGGGCAGCAGCCAACACGTGTCGTTTTGTATGTCTGCAAACTGCGGCTAGCGCACGGAGGGAGCGAGACAGAGATCACTGGTGCCCCAGAACCATACAACACACTCGGAGCTAACAGGGCAACTTCGGCAGTCTCCTGTCGAATACGCATGCTCGGTCTGCATTGTGTGCCGAGGCCAGGTACTTGTCACGTGATGCCGGGTCCTCAATTCCTGACGGACTGACTGAGGATTGTCAACTATTGCACGGGGGTGTCGGCTGTATCTCAGACACGAACACGGGTCTTGTCAAGAACCATGTGTCGAGTTGATTAAAACAAAATATATAGAGAATTACACACACACAAAACTGCAAAAAGAAAAGAAACAAAAAAGAATAAATGCTCGTTGCGGTGTTGTTGGTGAACTGGGTAGACATTTTCAGAGTCCATCAATAAATTAAGATTCAAAACCGCTTAAATGGGAAATACATTATGTGCTTCACTTGAAAAAAATATGAAAAAAAATCCGTCCATTAGGAATTGTCGCATTAAGACCCTCGAGCCAAAGATGTTTTTCACTGAGCCTTGTTCTACTGGCAGAAAATCTATGTGCTTATGAGTAAAATTGTCAAAGTGACGAATACTCCAAATCAACTGGTGAGTAGCACTGAAAACGGGGAAGTATTAAAATACAAACAGCTGAATGTGTCCGTTTTTTGACGTCCTTTCCCTTGCTCACAAAATGTATATTACGGGAAATTTTCGTCGACTAATAAATTATACGGCTCGTTTCGGGGTTAACTGTATGGCCATTAATGTTAATCAGGTTGACGGATGATACGTCGTATTTTCCCAAATCAAGCTCGACAGGTATATGGAAAACTTACTTGGCTTATTAGAGCCATGCTCGCGTTCCGATCTGTCATGTCCAACGTAGATATAATACGTTGATGTACACATATATTAATACCCACATATACGAATATATACATATATCTAACCTTGTGCAACATTAGCAGGTTTCTTCCCTCTCTTGCTGGAATTAATGTTACTTAAACCGAGGGTTGGAAGGAGTACAGTGTAGCCGTTTGTGAAAACTTTAAATTCGAACTGTAATTACCATCTCGTTGAAAGTAAACCCTACACAGTGGTCTTCGGCTCGGTTTATTTGATGATAAGTGGGGCCTATCCATCCCGTACGAGGGGCTTATTTGTAGTAAACTATTACTGTAATAACTTAACAGAAGTTTGGGTCATTGTGGATGACACGAGTTCTACTTCCTGCCGCATCTGCCGAACTCAAAGTCTCATTGGCACACATGTAAATAATACGTGATGTCAGCAGAGGCAATGCAAACAATGCAGTGTCGAGCGACTGCGAAACATAAAGCATAAAATGTTTTAGTTTTTTTTTTTTTTTTTTTTTTTTTTTTTTTTTTTTTTTTACTTCTTCTTCTTCTTCTTCTTCTTCTTCTTCTTTTGCTTCTTTTTTTTTCAAAAAGAGAAGAGTACAGAAGATAAAAAGACTCATTTCAGGTGGCATGTACTGGGAAGGTTGCGTTATCGATCCCGCGGATCGTAATCCTGTACGGTAATCCTACCCAAGCAAAATTAATTTTCGAGGCGAAAATTCACGCTGCTTCCCTCGCTTCTGTAGAAATCTACCCTAGCAACCGATGCTTTGTAATTGTATTAGGCAAGAACGGTGACTAGTTCTTAACCAGGGGAAATGCTGCCTTAAAATAAGATTCTTAGAATGAGGTCCTATGATGGCTGATGCTTTAATGCACGCTACAAAGAGAGACCTTTTTTTTCGCCTGCTCTTACCAGGTTCGAGTTCATCCGAATAGGGAATTTAAACAATAACTTGCACTTTTGCAAAAATTAATTTATACTTTATCTCTGACTAAAGGCCCCGTTTGTCAGCGGTTGTTTAACTCTTAAACTTGACAGCTGGAGATACAATCTCACATGCCAGTATACAGCTGCAGTGCAGTCTTAGAAACACTTTGATCAAACAGGATCTGGCTTGAGCATAATAACCATAAACCACACAAAACAAATTATTTACAAAACCAAATGTAAAATTACAGGTTAAAAAAAAACGTCAATAAAACATCAATAGCTAATGACTGCACAAGCTGCAATGTGCCTGTTATAAAGGTCAAATTGTGTCTAGAATTAACGTGAATACCCAAACAAAAACGTCCAGCGAAAGCTGAGATTATCGAGTCCATTATTTGCACAGATGCACTTATGGGATAGAAAATACACGTCCAATCAAGACATGGAGCTTTCCAAGCTGAAAGTGTGACAAACGTTAACTTTCTTAACTTATGGCAATATTGATTCCATGCATTCTCGTTGTTTTTCTGTATTTTTTTATAGTTTTTTTTATTATTTTGTTTATGTAATTTATTTATTATACTGTCTAGCGATACTGTGTGAACACTTTTTGTTTTTGTTTTACAATGTTTTTTTTTTTTTTTTTTGTTTTTTTTTTTTTGGGGGGGGGGTGATTTCCCTCCAGCATTTGGCATAGTTGCCACATTTTAACTGTTTGATTCATGTCACTGTGAATAATTTACTCTGCATTGTGAAATTCTACACACATAATTATTTTGTGTTTATGAATTAAGTAATATTTATAATCTGATAAAAGTACTTACACAACTCTTAAAGATGTGTAAACATTAGCTGTGTCCTCAAGTTAAAGGAATATGTTTCCACTTTGATTACAATAATCCTTTAGCAAAAGGCATGAGAAACATTTTACTTGAGCACAGGAAAAACGAATGCATATCATTTACTTTACAAAGCGAATTATTGATGTTACCCTGAACAGTAAATAAATTACCACAACGAGAAGTAAGAGTCGAACTTTAAACTCACTTATCATAAAGTTCATACTGCTGTCAGCCCCCCCCCCAGTAAAATGTTTGTCTGAAATACATTAAAAATTAAAGGGGAAAACAAACCAATAAACAAACAAACAAACAAAACATGTTAAGAGATCTTCACCTTTGTCAAAATCTCTGACAAATTCTTGACCATGCAGTTTTGCTGATGTTCACTAGCACATATTATATTGACATTGTTCATGTTTTTGTGTGTGTGTATTTTTTGCGTTTCGAAAATATGGTTTGAATGAATCAACTGTTGATTCTTCAACAGTTTAACTTACCTTTTAATTGTAATCTAAACTAAATGATCCAGGCATTTAATTGACTTTGTGCAAACGGTTAAGAAGCCCCATATTATTATACTTCGTACTTCGTAAGGGACGTGAAGCTCTTGGTCCTGTGTGTTGTGTGCAACACGTAAAAGAACCATGGTACGTAGCCCATCGTTATTAAGAGAAAGGGGGTGCCCCATGCATTGTATGGCATGATTGGATGCAGATTGCGCCGCATCACATTGTCAAACCTCGCCATGCTGTTTTTATAAACGGGTCTCATAATTCAAAATAGTAGCATGTCCGCTACTGGTCTTCTCAAGTAGTTTCAGACGCCCGTAGATAAAGCGCTGTGTCAGAACTTAGTGTCAGACTGGAAAAGTGAACATGAAAATATGATTTGTCCACCAAATATATTTTTCAATTGAACGTCATATTGAAGAAATAGCAATTTGCCAACATAAGAAGAGCTACATCAACCTCGAAGTTACTTATTTTGTTTCATTCACCATTTATGTGGAAATGGGATGATCCCGGCTAATGCTTTGCACATTTAATGAGGTACACACAATAGGTGATGTTGTGTTTCTACAATTGAAAACGCACACCCGTGGCTGCGACAAGCACTAATGCAGAACGGATTTCAATCCATTATTGGAAATGTGGAGCGCGCAAGTGGCAATTTTTTTTTGTTTCCTTTCTGGTTGAAGTGTCCTTGCTTCCTGTCCTGTCAATTGAAACCTACTGTTAGCCATTCATGACTTATCTGAATTGTAATTTTGAACGAGAGCAAACAAACATTAACTTGAATATCTTCATCTGTGTTTTGTGTGGGAACAGCAACAAGAATTAGGCCCTTCTAAACAAAACAAAAAACGTTTCGAGTGAAACATTTTATCATAATTTCACCAAACAACATACATCAAATTTTCCGCCGCCACACCTACTCCTTAAATTAAATTCTACTCCACCGTGCTCAAGCTAGCACGGTTGACCTTTATAAATTATATTGTTTTACGAGCTGACAAGTCATCGGACTAGGCTGGCCATGTAATACAGCATTGTTTTTATCTGTCTGTTCGGTGATTTGATCAATGTTCTAGTTAGAAAATTTCAGCTGGTGTCTAACACGATTATATCTTTGTCGCTTTCCTGTGTGCCTCGTTTATCTGCCGAATAGCATTTGCCTATTCCCACTTTCCTTACATGTCGGAGGTTAAAGGTTAGGCATCTGTGAAGCAGATTAGTTACTATTCATTTGTATTTGTATTTTTGTTTCCTTATTGTTTTGTATTCAATTATTCGAATGCATTTTAAACTAATATCAATCATGCATACAATAGCGAAGCTGTTTTTTCCCTAATTAATGTGACAATGTCTATGTTCGTTGAATCATTGGGATGACATTTGTATC
The DNA here is from genome assembly GCA_032158295.1 of Pycnopodia helianthoides. Taxonomy (NCBI): domain Eukaryota; kingdom Metazoa; phylum Echinodermata; class Asteroidea; order Forcipulatida; family Asteriidae; genus Pycnopodia; species Pycnopodia helianthoides. The sequence goes on along the minus strand of CM063247.1, from coordinate 13,623,686 downwards.
TTGCATCAGGATGATATGTTTTTATACATTTTTATTTTAATAATTTTGGGATTACGTTTTGTTTTAGTAAAATAAAACAGAAACTTTTTGAAGTTGCCTTACTGTTTTTCGATATAGTATGGCCTATACTATAGTACTACGTTTTATTTATTTAGTTTGTATTATGTTTTGCATTATTGTTATTGGTATGTCTGTCTTTCTTTCTTTTCTTTTTTACATAAAATGAATCAAATCGAATTAGTTAGAGTATAAACCTGCAGAATCATTCCACCATCAGAACAAGTTTTGGGTTGTTTCGGGTACTGGTGCCCTTTATTGTGTTTCCAGTATGTCATATTTTATTTACCTGAGAACTGTTGTACATAAGCCAGCGTGTCAGTTTCCAGCTAGCTAAAGGCATCGAAAAGTAGTGCACGCTCTTTTGCAATGCTCTTAAAGCTGCACTTTTGACTTCGAATCAAAGTTGATGCTAAAACATAATTTTAAAAAAATTAAATAAAAAAATTACGTTAGTCGCAGGTTACGCTGTCTAAAACTGATGTGGCTGAGTAATTAAACTAACAGCGATGGGAAATGGAATATTCTGTTTAATTACTGGATTGAGAAAACAGGTGAGACCCAAAACTTGGGATGGTATGTGTTCGACAAAAACCCAAGATGAAACCCTTGCAGACCAACCCCTTTTGTGATGAGGACCTAGTTATATTATGTAGAAACGCTAAAGCTAACATTAGACCAGACTTCTCATCCAAGTATAGAGGCTATGAACATTCCGCTCTTTAACAACACCGTTATCACTGGTCACCACGACAAATACTTTCAAAGTCATATCCTTTTTGGCGAAAGGTTTAAGCAAATTCCACCATGTTGTTAAGAACAGTAGATATATTACTTTTAGTGAACCTGCCGAGAAAATTTAAAATAAATAATCCTATCAATGCTGGTCGCACAGTCAAGCGTCTTGCTAAAAATATAAATCCGGTCATGTTAAAAGAGACACGTTGCTGGCCTAGTTATCATCCTAGCAAATGGCTGAATGTAAACATTCATCACGGAGTAGAGTATTTTGTGACATTTTCAAAACTTCCCAGCAAAACTGTGTCCAAAGCCCTTACAGCCAGATATTTTGCATGGCCAAAGGCCCAAGAAAAGTGGGCTCTGATTGTAAACCTTCCTGACGATTTCAACTGGACTGATATCCGGAGTACATTTCATTACATACTTCCTTTTGGATGCTAAAGATAAAATTATGATTTTTAGACTTGATCACATGAACCACCCAACTCGGGACAAACTTGTTTGCATGAAAATCACCGAGATAGACGTTTGTCCACTCTGCAGTTCTGACACTGAAACTATTGAGCATTTGTTTGTATATTGCAAGACGACAATTAAGCCCTGGTTATTTGTTGAACACTTTATTAAAATGACAGGTTGGTTGTCGTTTTTTTCGTCTTACCGATTGCACACGAATTCACACCACCAACCTGTCTTTTGTTCTCTATGATAATTGTCGCCAGGATGATTAACGTAAATTTTTAATGCTGATGTGATCTTGTTTTGAATGAAGACAAAAAGTGCACCCAAATTGACATTGTCCAAATCTGTAATCAAACTCTTAAAAACGTTTCCTGGTAAAAGACAGGTCGGAGTAGACACGAAACATATGGTTTCAACAATTCACATGTATATGTATGACAGACGTATCTTTAATTTCTAACTGGGGCCGTTGGGTACTTGTTTTTCACCAAACTTAAATTTAGTCTCTTCATACGTGAATAAATTACGATAAATTGTGTAGACATTTAAAACAATATTTGTTTTAGTTTATTTAATGTTGTCCCCACAATTAATTGTAACTGCCATGAAATAGCAATGATTTTCGTGGACTTCTTTTAATTGTGATCATTGATGTACAATGTTCCACTGTCTTATTATATTTTGTGAATAAATGAAGCTGTGCAGCGCCAAAGCAAGAGAAGGAAAATAATGACGAGGGCCTTAAACATTTAGCAAACGAATTAGGAACTGTTTAAATTAGCTGCCACTGATGTTCTTCAAGTTACACGTCCCTAAAGGGCTACACGTGTTTGCGGCATCACGAACCCAGGTTGCCATCTTTGTCGTTGCTAGGCACCAGTATTAGAGACAGCATCGATTTTCCATGGCAGCGTGGTAACAACAAAGAGTCATTTTATGAAAATTTTCTTTCTCGACTCATTACCCCCACCCCCCTCCCCCACTTCGTAAAGCGAAACCAAAAAACCTTGCATCTATTGCCAAATGTACCTCGCAGAGTAGGGTATACATGAAGTCAAAAAGCGCAAGCAGAAAACCTCGTTTAACAGTGGTGATGGTTTCTATGCAAATAAGATGTGTGGTGTTTTATTTATCCGTGTATTGTTATTTTTATTTCATTTTATTACAGCGTGCAACAAAAAAAATCTATTTTTTTTTCTTTTTGCTGGTAGTAATTCCTTGAGTCGGGCTATTATTATGATCATTATTGTTATTAGTTATATTTGTTTTGTTATCACAGCGTGCAAAAGAAATATCAAATTTCTCCTTTGTGCTGGTAACTCCTGGAGCCTCAGATTATTTATTATCAATAAAGAGACTCGAAAAAGGCTAATTTTACAATTAATGCTCCATGACATTCATGTTTTTATCACCTCTAAACATATGACCAGTTTTAGACTATCACGTCTTGATGGCATTCTGCTGCATTTTTTCGAATCTTAAGATGTTCACATTTGAACGCTGCTGTTTTGGGCAAATTATGTACACTGTTAATTTCGAGATAACTCTCCCCGTCTGCGGAAAAAAAAAATATTTGAGAAAACAAAGAACAGTAATCAAAACTGAATATCAATAACCATCTCAAGAGAATTGCGCCAAGACATGTTAACGCTACGAAATCATCATCAACATTCACCTTCAAAAAAATAATAATAATACTTGCTTCAAAATGAGAAACATTGTCATGTTATATTTACGATTACAGTGGTTTCCCATCTCCACCTAATGACATTCGTATGCTATGAACGTTGCCCGTGGCCTTGTGTCGTCAACTCCACAATTATATAGCATAATATCTGTGACGTGACATAGTTATTAGCCCGGGAATGTGGGCCATTTATAGACTCGCTCACAATGGCAGCCTCATGGTGAACGGTCACGTTGCTCACGTGTTAGTTTCACACCAAACACTGGCACGATGTCAGTAGTGGAAATACCGCGCAGTTCTGGTCATTCCACGTCCAGTGCCACAGTCTGTTTTGTTTGGAAAGTAATTGTCTATATCCTTCGCATAACATTCACTTCGAATGTCTGATATATTTGTTAACACCAACGAGTTGCACACGCATATAAAATGAAATCAAGGCTGTTAATAGTACTAAACTAATTTAACAAAGCACAGCTACGAACAGCAGTGAGAGGTAGTTATCAACTCTCTCTTGATTGCCGAAGGTAATTCAGATGACACATTTTTTTGAAAAGGGCTAATGATTGTCTACAGATGCCTGCAATTGCGAAAACCGTTTTATTGCAGCCTTCGGTGGGTTTCTTGTGCGTTAATACGCGATATGATTGTTCCGTTTGTGTTGGTGAAAAAAATTGTTCCTTAATGTAGCCCGGTCCATAAACGTAGCCACAACCCTGCACCTAGTAGCCCGTATAATAAACTGACAATCTTTAATATAAAGCAGACAAATTAACATACTCATGTCTCATTGTAAGACAATTTCTCTCATTCCAGCACTTGTTTCAAATAAGAATAAGTCTGTATGGACTAAATATTTAATTGGTTTGTGGTTCTCTCCCCTTTAAATGTACCGTTACGTAGCCATTATGGGGTGGTGGCGGCACAACATATTATGTAAATGTTTTAATTATATACAAGGATTCTGATAGTCTCATTACAAAACGAAATTCAACCATTTAAGAAACGTTGTGTACACATAAACTATGCTTCCATGTGTACGCTTGATGTGGTAGTTTGTGTTTTTGTATTAAGTTGTATTATTATAAATATTATTAACTGATTGAACTGTCAATGCAGTTTACATAATATATGTTGTTTTAAAATGCCATCATAGCATTCACGAAGGTCCCCCGGCAGTGATGGGTTGTTCAACTTGTCAATACTGAAATGTATGTCATTGGAACAATTACAATCTGGTACGCACGCCTGTTGAATAGAATCGCGCTCAGTCTGTACAGAACCCACACCCGGCAATCGCATACGCGTCATTCTGTGAAGCTGTATCCCCTCCTTTAGTATAACAATGTCATCGATAGCCTGGCAATGTCATCTTGTGAACTTTAGGGAAGATGTTGACCGTTTGACAGGGAACCTAACAGCACTGTTTTGTACAAAATCTAGCACAGCAAGTCCCGTAGACGACTCTGGTTTGGCCTGAGGTGACCCCTTTAATGCTGATGGAAAACACAATGAATGGAGCATTGCTGGAAGGACGGGGTCACATCAACTACTAATTAACTAATCTCGGCAGCAACATTGTGGAATCTATATCCTTGTCAGCAAGCCCCGATATCGACGTGCATACATGCAATCATTTACCCTAGTATACTCTTTGGTGTGTTTATTAGAAGGGTGCAGCCATAGAAATGTAAACAAAACACATAGCCGTACAGTACCTGTCGGCACTCCATTTCATTCATTTTTTTTCTTCATTTTTTTGTTTTATTTACTTTTTTACAGTTGACAATATTTTCAGTGAAGGTTGCATTTCTAAATATTGTGGGGCTACATTAAGGTTCGGGCTAGTTAGTTGTAAGTATAGTTGCAATTAGGTCCGAGCTAAAAGTAGGTACAAGCTTGAGGCTAGATTTAGAGCGCCGTGCTACACTCAAAACTGGGGCAATATTTACGGGTGCGTGAAATCAGTTGATTATGAGACAGAAAGTGATCATAACGGCACCAAATTATAAGGTTCAAGAAGAACGTGGCCTTTTTGTCAACATTGGAAAAGCAAAGCTGGCGTATAAATTTATCAACTGATTCTATACATGAAAGTTGCAACTCAACCCTCCACAGGTATTCCGTTTTCACGCGATAGCAAATATACTACAATAATCCAAATTGGAAAAATTGTTTGGCAATGTTGTTCTCCGCGGTTTTCAATTAAAACACCATACGAATCTGATCATCGTAAAAGCATAAGACAACGCTAAAGGATGCGTGATGTTTGTCGGGTCCCAGATCTTGTGTGCAATCACATTGGGTTTAGATCTATTGCGGCAATGGGGATAGATAGCGGCACTGGACTATAGCGGCACTGGACTATACAATCATGTGAGGATCCTGGAAATTGTATTTCCTCGGCTTCAACAATATTCGAAATGGAACCGAAGTCCCGGGCGGACTTGCACTGGGTTGAACCCTACTTTAACGAGTGCGCTTTGAAGCTCAAATAATTTGTCCTTCCCTGCTAAAAACCCTGTACTTTTTATTACATGTTCCGGTGGCATAATCTGCCATGGTCTACTTTCCAGATTACCCTGTTAATGCTTGTTTAAACCAAGACGGATTCACCAGTCCACATTCGACAACCCACCTGGTCCAGGTGCTGGCATATTAATAAGTCACTGCACACCAAAAGGTCGGGCCACGGTAACCCTCTTGTTATCAACTTAAAAAAAAACAAAACACACACACACACACACAACATGAACGGGACATTAAAAAAAGAAGAAAATCGATCTGTTGAGTATTTTATGGCAAAACGAACTGACACGTGTTAGAAGCCTGGTGTGCATATATTAATTCTCTCTAAAATTGATGAGAACGAGAAGGTGAAAAAAATCATTGGAAACGCAAGCATGCCTCTCATGGATTATGTATAGAGTCAGACAGGGGAACAACATGTACCTTGACGTTTTCATTGAAAAACAGGATGAAGTCGGCCTATGTAGATTGCAATGTTTGCAAAAGATCAATCAAACCTCCGGGCAATGTGTTGCTGCTGCGAGAGTTCTACAGGGATTGTGACCCGGTGAAGGCATTCCGGGATATTCTTTTTACTGCAATTGTAGAATATCAAACTTGGGTTTAAAATGCACCGCATTCCATGAATGTGTCGCAGTTTCTAGTGATGTATTTAATTAACCGACGGGGCTTATTTGTAAGTTGGGGTCTTGGGTGTTTGTTTGTATGTTTGTTTGTGTGTTTTTGTGTGTGTTTGTCATAGTATATAATTTTATAATTAGTCGCTGTTTGTGAAATGTATTTGCAGTAGCTGGCAGTACAAATATGATGTATACATAATGCCTCTGACGAAGGTCCGGTCTGGATCGAAAGCTAAGGCCATCTCACCTACTAGTTTTATATATAATAATATATATTTATATAGTTACATAATAATTATTTCCATCCGTTCAAAGTTTAACATTCCAATTCATCAAACAAGTTGGACCTCGTTTCGATGTGAAATTTTCGGACATTTCGAGTTTCATTCTACGTCAACAGATAAATATAAAGTATATTTTATGACGCGCATGCCTGGCAAATACGATTCTAGCTCATACTTAGGCAAGTCTAACTCACAAATTGTATACTCTGTTGACCAACAAACATTTGAATGTTTGTACTCTCACTAAATAATTATTGAAATTAAATTCTCTCAGTATTATTGTCAAATACTGCAAAAGTAATTTGATTACCAAACGCCAGAAACAAGCTCAATGAAAAACTCACACAAAAAGACAAACTTAGCATCACTCACGCCACAAGGACAGCGTGGTGGCAAGCACATGCCACCAACCCAAAGTGATGCTATTTTAGAAGCTAAATTCACCAAAAACAGTTTGTTCGTACCCGAAGGAGCGTACACACAAAGGCAGGGAAGTGTGTTTGAATGTTAAGGTCCGAACAGAATTCAGGGAATTATCCCGAATTACTTCCTCTCGCGGGTACAACAAAGAAGAAGAAGAAAAAAACCGTCCGCCTTGGTGATGTGATAAACTCGGCAACGGCTGCTGTTAAATAACATAAGTAACCGCTGGTTAAATAACCCAAATTCGGCGCGGGCTACGGTTCCTCCCGGAGCACCCCCTGAGGGGTGTGGCTTTTGTCCGGTGTATGCTAAGACATGCCCTTTTCCCCGGTGGGTGAGCGGGGAGTGCCATTTGCGCCGGATGCAAAGGGGCTATGCAGCAGCCGTGTGAAGCCTTTTAGCTGGTGGCGGTGTACACTATCGGCCCTTCCTTGCTTATCTATCAACTGTAGATAGTTCTCATAAACGGATATTAAGAGCCTGTTCAATACCTTTGAGAGTCACCGACTAATATCGTCAAGATGATGCACCGTTTCAAGACGCTTCACGCGTATACAAACTATGTGCTACATTGGTTTCAAAACCAAGGTAATGGACGTTTTGAACATTACAACAAAAATTTACAAACCAGGTACTTCAGCCTCGTCAAAACTGGGGGATACAACTTGAACATTTAGCCTAAGCACTGCCCAAAATAAAAAATAACAACAGCGTGACAGGCAAGCCATTTAAAGGGGAACAATTATAACTATCAGAAATCAACCCCAATATCAGTCAATGCTCTTGTTTGGCCATGTTTTAATGTCAGTGAACTAGTACAGTACACGCAACTAGCAACTGTCTCCCAAGAAGGAAACAAACAAACAACGATATTTTGTTTCAGTAGTTCGCTGTGTTATAAATAGACTAAGACAGCAATAGGCCCTCTAAATAACAAACCTGAATGACATCAAACGAATCGTAGCACGAACTGAACAATGAATTATCCCATTGACAAAACTCGGATATCCGATGGCAATCGATGTGAGTGTGACAAGCACAAAACTAACAATATAAACACAATATATACATTATTAAAAAAGCAAACTACAAATTGTTTATATAACTTTATAACTATTTGGGTTTTTTCTATCTATTTGTTTTCCCGTAATTCATTGTAACTGCCATGTATTAGCATTAATTTTTTGGGCCTTCCTTTAAAATGGATTATTGATTAACATTGTTTCACTGTCTTGTTATTGTTTGTGAATAAACGAGGCTGAATAGCTCTAGAGCAAAGAGAGAAACAAAAAAATATATATCAAGATAACCAAATGTTGTGCTTAGCTTTCATTAAAAAAAAGCAATGGTTCTTTAAAAAAATTATAAATATACACATAAATAGGAAAAAACAATAAAAAACGGTCACAGTTATCGAAATATAAATTTAAGAAGATCAAGTAAGTGTTGAAATGATGTTATGCTCGGTATCTCATAATTATAGCACATGATCTTTACACGCTCCACCGAATAGTAGTCCGCGATTAAAGAGTTTGCGTTAGTTTCTCTCTCGTGTGCAAATCTGTTAAACATCACCCTGGATCAGTCGAGCAAAGCCTTGACCGCAGATCATATCTGAGCTCATCCATTTCATTCCAGCACACGCGAGGACTAATGAAAAATAAAATCAGACACAGTTTACTGCAAAAGTTGCTCAACGAATCCAGGCTATTAAGCAATATCAGATTTTATCAAAAATAACTGAGTGCTATCTTATTAGTGTTAGTATTATTATTATTGTGTTTTTGTTTTGTTTTTGTACCGACGCAGTTTGTTCAAAACACAACTCACAAACACAAAATAATTTACAACTTCGCATGAAAATACGGAAATCAATTCAGAGCCGTTACATTAAAAGATTATCTACTTATCTACTTAATCAGGTACACGTTGCCTTGGATCGGGCGAGTTGGTCTATAAAAAGCGTTTGTAATCGTTTGTTATAAAATGCAAATGGTTAGAAATATGTTTTTAAAGTAGAATTCAATAATCCATACGAATATGCCTCGAAATTGCGTGGTTTTCCTTTAAATTTGCGATTAAAACGGTAGGCAATTTTTGTTTTATTTATTTATTTATTTATTTATTTTATTTTGTTATTTATTTATTTTATTTATTTATTTTATTTTTTTTAATTTATTTATTTTATTTATTTATTTTATTTATTTATATATATATTTTTTTTTGGGGGGGGGCAAAAATTTGACTCGTTATCAAACGTGTACTGTGCCTTTAATAATACTACTAATAATAGTAAATAACAATAATAAACAATATTCGAAAAACGCTTAGCAACTATTTCAAAAAGTTGCTAACCCCGCTAAATAAATAAATAAACCAAATAATATAAACAACATAAACAATGAACAAAATAAATAAATACATAAATAAATACATACAAACAAAAATAACAAATAAATAAATAAAATAAGAGTTTTTATAATAGTAAAAATAATCATAAATATAAATACATAAAGACGGTTGATTTTTTTCCTTAATCAGAACTCATAAGGGATGAGTACGTCACCGAAAG